>JAGMWU010001259.1:0-15185 GCA_018697195.1 Certhia americana | reverse complement strand
AGAGAGACCTCCAGGGATGGAGAGAGACCTCCAGGGATGGAGAGAGATCTCCCAAGATGGAGAGAGATGTCCTGGGATGGAGAGAGATCTTCAGAGATGGAGAGAGACATCTCAGGATGGAGAGAGCCCTCCTGGGGTGGAGAGAGATCTCCTAGGATGGAGCGAGACCTCCTGGGATGGAGAGAGATCACCCAGGATGGAGAGAGAGGTCCCAGGATGGAGAGAGATGTCCCGGGATGGAGAGAGATCTCCAGGGATGGAGAGAGATCTCCAGGGATGGAGGGAGACCTTCCAGGATGGAGACAGACCTCCAAGGATGGAGATCTCCTGGGATGGAGATCTCCTGGGGTGGAGAGAGACCTCCTGGCATGGAGACCTCCTGGCAGGGAGGACCTCTCAGGATGGAGACCTCCTGGACATGGTGTGGCCACGGTGGAGACCTGGGTGCTGGGAGCAGAGATCTCTTCCAGATCAACAGCAATGTGCTCGGACAGCCCCGTCCAGCTCTCCCTTGGCCCCTGGGTGAAGAAGCACGGTTGGCTTTTCCCAGCTGGGATTTGGGCTCGAGGTGGGCACCTCTCACCACTGAGAGAGTTGGGAATGGTCCCTTCTCCCACCTGCCTGTGGACACACAGCACAGAAGTGGCTGTTCCCCAAGGAGCAGCCCCAACACGGGCTTATTGCTAACAACACTCACTAGGAAAATATTTAAGCCCCTTCCTCACGCATTTCCCTTCTTTCACTCAGCTGAAATACACCTCACCATGAAATCTGTTCGTGCTAAAGCTATTTCAGCAGAGCCCCTCCTTCCAGATTAAGCACTAAATCTGAAACTAAACTAAGACAAGCAATTTCTCCGTGAGCTGCAGATGGCAAATTGATCACAAACAGAACACGTATTTCAAACACAATTAAAGTCACATGGTTTCGTGGTGATTTTGTTTGTGGTGGAAGAAGATGAGGATGTCTTCCCAGCTACCAGGATCTAAACATCTCTTACAAAAACCTGCTGCCAGGGTTTTGCAGATTCTCGGTGGAAATGCTTCTGGTAGAACAGAAATGTGCATGAGGGAAGCTCAGGTTCCTAGGGGCAGCTTTGCAGCCAGCCAGGCTCAGCAGACAGAAATTAAATCCAGGCCGAGGAAGGAGGGCTTACACCCGAACAACTGTCTGTGCCTCTTCCCACCCACCCCCATCCCCAAGTAACAGATCATCATTTATAAAAGGAACATTAAAACATTGAAAAATATTTCTTTTTTTTTTTTTTTTTTCTCCTTAAAACACAATTCACTGGCATTAGAAGGCTTTTTTATGACAAAGTTTCTGTTCGGTGTGGTGCTGTGTGCGGTTCATTAAAAACAGTTTTCCACATTTCAAAGAATGATTCAACACAGTTTGGAAGCTTCTGTTGGTACAGGGTCAGTCAGAACGTGTTGACTGCATTTTACAGTATGTATGTATATATATATATATGTATTTTTATCTATATACACATACACAGAGAGTTGTAGAAAACCCAGTGCAGCCATCCAGGACGTGTTGCTGCTCAGGGAATGCAAATAACTATCAGCTTGTAGGAAATAATATCAACTCTTCTACATCCCCCTCCTCCAGTCCCTGTACATGCACTCGGGGAACTGGACACTCCTCAGGTGTTTGTTTGCACCTGTGGGTGGAGAAAATACAGATAAATTCTGCAGAGGGTATGAGATTAATCAAGGCAGGTTATATTTTACTGTACAGAGGAATGTGGTTGCTTCCCGCTTTTCTCCTGAGTGCAGGATGTTGTTGGGGACTCAGACATGAGGAGAAGGAAGCAGGAAGGCCCCAGTGCAGGGAACAGCATCCCTTGGAGCTGCTGCCTGCCAGGACCCTGACCAGGAGGAGAGCAGTGGGAATTTGGGCAATCCCACCCTGGCACTCTCGCTCTGGGCAGAGTGGGCTGTGACACGTCACACACCATGTGTCAAGACAACGACAAACAAGATTAACAAAAAGACTTTGCTGCTCTACAGTTTCTGTCATGAGAGGGTCTCAAAGCTCTTCATATTATGGTCTGATCCCTTCACAGAACTGGAAATTCCCATTATCATCACGTGAGGACCATGGGGAACTGAAGTGCTGGGGACCAGGCTGTGGGTCCTGACACTCGGTCCCAGACCAAGTGTTCTTCCAGTGACAAATTCTCAGAAGGAGGAACAAGGGGGAAAAATGACCTAAGGACACCTGTGTGTGCTGAAATGCCACTGCCCCATCCACCGAGCCATTCCAGCAGACAGAGAGAGCTGTGGGAACACATGGTGCCCAGGTGGGATCCAGGGCATGGCTCCTTCCCAAGGAAATTTGCTGAAAATTTTTTGTGGTGGTGGCAGAGTACCTGAAGAGATTTGGCCTAAAAAGGCTCCTTTTGGGACACATCTGCTTGAAACAGTTGTGTGGGTGGAAAAAAGACAAGGAAATGAGGCTAAGATTTCTCTGGAGGATTTTTGCCCAGGTAGGACATGTCAGCAGAGGGCCTGGGATATTTGTTAGCCACAACGGGAGAAGAGACAGAGGTCAAATGGCCTGGGCACAGCTCAGCATGGGCAGGGGCTACTTGGACTAAAAATTTCCAAATTTGCATCTGATCCAGCAACTTCTTAGTTCACAAATGGAACATGTAGATGAGGACTAGAGCTTGAGACACACAGCTAAGGACATGGAAAGAGAGGAGTGTTCACCTACCCACAGCCTCCCACCGTCACCTCTTCTCCAACTCTGCCACCATAGCTCCTGGAGACTCTACAGTGCACTCTGCTCTCCAGAAGTGTTCAGATCTCCCTGGCTTTGCTTGGGCCAGGAGAGAATGGAAGAGCCCCAGAACCTCAGCAGGGGCTGCCTCCCATCAGCCATGAGAGTTTCTCTTTTCACACGAGTCCCACACTTTGGCCTTGGGAAGGTCAGCATGGGCAATGTTTTCACAGGGATTGTCTTCTGGGAGGAAAAATCCAGGGACTGAGCCGAGGAGCTTGGAGGTAGTCAGGGGAGAGTAGTGTCCATCAAGGGAGGGGGCAGGAGATGAGGTGTGAGCCTGTTGTCTCCCATCCCTCCCATGCCATGGACTGCCACCCTGATCCACGGACAGTTCTGGTTGTTGCCCAGAGTGATTTTGCCCAAGGCTGCAGGATCTGACCCTGGAGATTGTTCTTTGTTTATTCCCTGGCAGCTCAGTTTCTGTCAAACAAAGCCCCAGTAACCTCTCTCACTGACGGAGCCCTTCTCAACACAGTCTCCATCAGATGGGCAGGATAAAGCTCTGGAAATAGGACCAGCTCCAGGACAGTGTGGGGAAGAGAAAGGCCACCTGGACACCTCACTGAGGCCCACCTGTAAGTCCCACTGGGGTAAGGACACAACAAAACATGTTGTGTTGCACCAAAGCCTCCACAGGAGACTCTGGGTCACGCCCTGCCATCCTTGTTTGCTACAGGACTTGACACAGTTGAGCTGGGAATGTCATTAAGGCCAGGAGGTGGGAGGTATTCAGGGAGGGGGGGGGGCAGAACGAAGCTCAGTGAAGCTCAATGGAGAGCTGTGTAGGAAAAGAGGCAGTGTGGGAATGTGGGACGTGCAGAGAAGTACACAGGGATGTGCTCACAGCCTGAAGTCAGCTGTCCTTTCACCACGAGGAGTGACCTGCCCAGACCCACTGGGTGTGTGCGTGTGCTGGGGTCTGGAGGGCACACCAGGGACAGTGTCCAGCACCCACAGCTCCATCTCCAGGTCTGGCTGGCCTTCAAACCCTCTGAGACCCTTTCCTGGCCTCAGGAATATGTTCTGTGGGGAGATTGTTCTACAGAATTTGGTAGGAACACAAATCAAAGGGGGAAAATAAAAATAAAAGAAAAAACAAACCCAAATCTAACAAAAAAACCCCAAAACAAAGCAAAGCCCAATCTGTCTGGAAAGCCAAAGGTAAAACCCTCGCAAATTCTGAACCCACGAGTCTATGTTTTAAAGATTTTACAAATATACAGTATCTAATTAGCGTTATATCAGATATACAACATGCCCATTAATTATAATTATGCTGGATATATAATTTATACGCATGAAATGTAACTGTCTTCATGGTTAGGATTGGGACTCAGTGGAATTGGAATTTGGAAGGTTTTCTTGGGAGGCCATTGCAGGGAGAGAAAAACCACGTGAAGTTACCGACCTGCTTTTCGGTCAACAGACACCCTCAGCTTTGTGCCTCTGCTGAGGGCTGGAAAAAGATTTGCTACATCTGGCGTTCTAGGCAGTAAATGGGAGGAGAAAACGTTCAGAAACAGGGGAACTGGGCCCTGGGAAATGCTATCAGGAAAAGAAATTCCCGGGGAGAAATCCAGGCTCGCCTCGCGGGGATCTCGGTGGGGTCAGGACCTCCCCCAGCACAGGCCAGCAGTGTGGAGCTGAACGGGTTCTGGTGCTTTAGGTTCAGCAGTAGCGAGAAGCTGGAGGAAGAGAAACCCTCTTCCTCCTTCCTATTTACATGTTGGAGACACCAAGATACTAGAATGAGTGGAGAAAAGGGTCTAACAAGCATTTCAGCATATTTGTGCTTATTGAACACGTCAACCCCACTACTTCCTACACTGAGAGAGCAGGCGATTTGTAGGCACTAGTATGTTTTTATCTTATGAGTATATTTAGTATAAACTAAAACTTTATTTCTCAGCCAGGCTATTCTTGTCCCTAAATCTGCCAGTCCCGTAGGGAAAGTCTGCCCTTGAATTTGCTCCAAGGGTGACAAAGAACAGATGTGTGGGTGCTGACGGGTGTTGAGCAGCCTGGCAGGGGTGACCCCAGCAGCCAGAATTTCCCTACTTGCTACAGAAAGGCCAAACATGAGGAGCAAGAACGAGGCCCCTTCCTGCCAGGATGGCGAGGAGGGTGGGGGGATGCTGCATTTCCTCCTCCTCCTTCCTGTCTCAAGGCTGCTTCTCCTTGGAGCAACTGAAAAGTCCTGAATTCATGGGAACTATGAGATAATGCAGGTGAGCCCTTGGAAGGAGCCATCGATTACTATGGCTTTCTTTGACAGAAACTGATGCACATCAGGAAATTTCCTCTGTTCCCCCTCACTAGTGTCTGACTGGTGCTTCAGCTCCTCCTGTGTCACTGATGAAGGGGCGGCTTTAAAAACAAGGTGGGTGGGACTGCCAGAGAAGTCTTTGCAGACACTGAGTTAGTAGAGGTTATCTTGGCCTATAAGGCCACTGCAGAACGGGGTGTTGTGGCCACCCCAGTCCATAAGGAGTATCTACAATGCACTGGGTCGTGTCAAACAGTCACCTCTGTTTTGCTGGCGGTGCGGTAGTGGTGGTGGTGGCCGGGGATGTAATGCAGCTGTTCCACCGTGTTGTGCCGGCGCGAGGCGAACGCTTGGCGCTTGGCCGAGGTCGGGTTCATACCCAAGGTGTTATACAAGTTATTTGAGGCACTGGGATGGGAGTGCATTTTTGACATCCTGTAGCGATCCAAGACCGGTGTGGACACAAAGACATCCGTGTGTGACAACGCCCTCGACATGGACTGCTCGGGGTACCCCGACCGCTCCGGGGACAGCAGCGGGTCCTGGGAGTGCAGGCGCTCTGCTGACAGGAGCTGCTCATCTGAGAGAATACGTTCATAGGACATGCTGAACTCTTCGGGCATGATCCTCTCAGGGGACAGCACCCTGTCCTGGGACATGGCCCTGATGGGACGACGGGGCCTGTCCCGGGGGTTGCTTTGCTGTGACATTTTGATGACGTTGATGGGCAGCGTGCCCCGGGCTGCCAGATCGGGCAGGTGTCTCCTCCTCATGTAGTACTCGTCAGCCTCTTTGTCAGCTGTGGGAAGGGAAAGGGAGAGCTTAGAAATGGCAGAGTGCTGTCCCAGGGGTGCAGAGGGACTGTGCACAGCACACAGGGACCATGTACCACAGGTGTGGACAGGTGTCACCAAGGGCTTGTGGCACACAGAGGAGGGTGAAGTGCATGGGTGTTGCTGTTGCTTATGAATAGAAACATACAGACTCCAACTGCAGTTCATCAGAAGGCTAAAAAAGAAATTTTTTATTAACAAATGGGACACTTTATATAAGGAGCTAAGTAAAAAGTGATTGGTGAATAGGAACACAGTCGCCTTGATTTCTGCATGTTTCTCTAAGCCTTTGATGTTTGAAATTCTTGGAGTCAGTTTCTCACGCATTTTAGTGTAAATAATAATTGTTTTGCATTCCTCTCTAGAAGAAGAGATAACTTGATGGACTTTTGGTTTGACTTGTGGGATTAGAGAGATTGAACTTCATTCTCCATTCCCTGGTCACCTTTGCAATGATATATATACTGAGGTCACACAATAAATTTCCTTCTTTTTCCTCCTTTCTCTGTGAAGAGAGTTGTCATGTGTGTGTGTTCATTTCTTGTCAAACAGCGACAGAACACCACCTCCCCTATTACCATTGGCTAAATAAGAGAAACAATATATTCTATATTATGAAAAACACCACTTGTTGCTTGGAGAAAGAATATTGTTTGGAGAGTTTGTTTTCGGGATTTCTCTTGGGAAAGTGAGAAGCTTTCCCTTGGGAAGAAAAGATCCTGACAGGCCTTCAGCTATGGAGTTTCAGAGACACAGAATTGTCAGCCCCACGCATGGGGACAGTGTAATTCCCTGGAGTGCATCCCTCACTCCTCCATGTGCTGTGGAAAGCAGACCGTGGTACCATGATGATTTACATGAGAGGTGAGTTATAGAAAAATTCCCTATATCACATTCCTGGAAAAATGTGGTTATCATTTTAGATAAAGGACTTTTATCTAAAGTTATAAAAAAAGTTATAAAGCAGGCCTCAGGAGCAGAAAAGAAGAGAAAATTTAAAGTTATGCTGCAGATGCTGATTCTGAAAGTAAAAAGATAATTTAGAGTGTGAGCAGGGACTTTTAATAATAAGTAGTGTGTTGAAAATAGGATATATAAACTTTAGAACAGCAGAAAAATACATCTGTCAAAATATGGATAGTTTTAGGCCTAATAATGGTTCCCTGCCCATTGTATTCTAGAGCTAAACAAGCAGCATTGTTTTAAGCAAGCACACATGTGCTTTTTGTAATTGGCCAAAGCAAATGTCAATGTGCTTTGTGCTTTCTGCCATAGGCTGAGAGAATTTTAGAGTGTGTTGTAACACAGAACTCAGTGTCTGTTGTCTGGAACATGAGCTACTGTCATTTTCCTAGAGTCTCAATCATGTCACGAGACTTTTGCAAAATAAAAATAGCTGGAAGCAGCAATTTTTGTAAAAATCCAGCAACATTCCCATCCTGTTCAGAAATTGTAAATACTGCCACGAGCCAGCACATAGCAGAACAGGGCAGGTGACACAAGTGAGGTCCCTGTTTGAGGACATGCACAGCTCACCTCTGGCCTCAGTCATGGCCATTCCCTGGAGCCCATCAGTGACCTCATCTCCTTTTAATTGCCACATTTAAATATTTGTAAATGTGATCACAGAACAGGTTTGGTGGCCATGGGATGGTCTCTGAGGCACTGAATCACCTGCCTAAGGTTTTGTTTCCCATTTTTATCATCAGCCTTGGTTGCTATAATAGAATTTATCCCAAGTAACATTTCTTGCTCAGTTTGCTGCTCCTGCATCTTAAATGATCTCTCTGCTGCTCTGAAATGCAGCACACACCCCACACACACTCACCCTCCTCTTTCTGGCTTTGAGAGGAGCCCTGCAGTCTCAGAGAGGGTGTTGGCTACTGCAGCTGTATCGTGATAGATCACTGGAATCCTACAGCAGCTGCAATAACTCAGCCAACTGGTAATTCAAAGAAGCAGCTCCACAGTTGTTCCAGATTTTTTAAAAAAGCAGCAAGGGAAACACAAAAACTTTCTGGTTAACCTGTTTGATGTTCATATGCTGTGAACTAGGGTGCTGGGGTCACTTACCTGGAAGGAGGTTTGGCAGCCTGAGGTGCCCCCACGTGCCTGTGGCTGCAAAGCCCAGAGCACCCCTCCCTCCCCAAAATCGCACTGTCACAAGTGGGAGAGTACAGCTCTGGCCTCCGTGGGTCAGGGGATGGGGTCACATTTAATGCTCCACACCAATCAGCCCTGTGAGACTTCTCCCTCATTTCTTTGTCTGAGGGATTCTCCTGATGTGACCAAAAGCATCCCCCTCCCTTCCTGGCTCATCAGTGACCTCAGAGCCATCCCAGACACCTGGCAGGAACCCTCCTCTCCTTGGAGAAGACAGCTCTGGTGTGCAGGAAGATTCCTCATGCAAAGGGAAAGGAAATTTCCCCACCTTACAGGAGAAACGAGGTTTTTTTGCAAAGTAACCTCATAGGATGAGCTTGGCACGGAGCCCCCAGAGCTGGGCACACACAGGACAGGACCCAGCAAAGACTTTCCCTACCAGGCTTGAGGCAAGTTCTGATGGGCAAATACATCCTCTCCTCCCCATCCTTAGCCGGCTCCTGGGACTGACATAAAAATCCTTTGGAAAATCATTTGCTTATATGACAAATATGATGAAGATACATGATAATAAAGAGGAGCCTTGCTTATTTTCTCAGCTCCAGTATTTCAATCCACGGCAGGTGATACAGGATGGGAAAATATCAGACGGTGGAAGAGGAAAATTTTCCATGCATGAAGATTCTGAGGATGTTAGTGACAAAGAGCGCAAAGCTATGCTGTGGGATGAGCAGGGTGATCAGGGGGCAGGTGAGGTTGGTGCTCCTCTTCCTTCATCAGGCCTGGTACTTAAATAATGGTGGAAATTCCCTTCTTCTTCTGCCATGGCCATCAATCTGTAGGTTTTATGCACCACATTGGCTGGGAGTTGAAGACGTGGAGCTGCTTATCCCATGAGCCAGAGCTCACATGGTGGGTGCACACAACACCCCAGAGTTTTGCTCACAAGACACCAGCTCAGCCAAACCTTGCTGGTTTGGCTCTCACCACTCTGTGCTGGGCCACATCCCTCACTTTTGTCCTCATCCCACTCTCCCACACCTTCCCTTCCGTGCTGCCAGGCCCCTGAGCACAGCCCAGATCCGTGGGGTGGTGGGGCTGGTTCCCTGTCTCCCATCCAGAAGTGGGAGCTGAGAACATCTGTGCCACCAGAGCTGCTGCCAAACCCTCCCTCAGAGCCCACACACCCCCAAGGTGTGAGGTCACACTGTCACAGCTCCCCTGTGCTCGTTTCCTGCTCATGGGATTTGCTCCCCAGAGCACACACTGCAGGAACGAGCCTGCCTCATTTATTTTTTTTTTTTTTTTGCCACCCAACGCTTCTCGGAAGGATGCCTCACTGCAAATGTCAGGTAGCAGCTCTCCTGGCCTCGAGCTCTCGTGTCTTTCAAATCCCCTCCTGGGGAGCCTGAGGGTGGGGGAAATTCCATATGGCCCCAGGAAGTGTAGGCATTTTTATTCTATGGTTTGGCCAGCGTTAGAAATGCCAGGCTGGGTGTGCACAGCTCAGCAGCGATGCTGGAGGCTGGCAGCAGAATGGGAATGAAGCAATTAGCACTCTGGCACTTGGCCTCTGCTCTGGGTGAGAGCAGTTCCGCTGGATTTGCCCATGTGACTCTAAATAGATGTAATTAAAGCACAGAACATCCCAAATGGAGATGTGCTTGGATGCTCACACCTGGCTCTGGTAATTGCCAGCAGGAGCTAAACCAGCTTATGTGAGGTTTACAGCTCTGAGGCTGCTAGAGAGATGGCACAATTGGAAGTGAAATTGTTCCTTAGATTAAAAATGCAGCATGCCCTACACTTTTTAATGTTTTGTTCATCAGGAGCATAAAAAAATACCATTTCCTTCCCTCTCCTACCTGGTGACCCTCATAAAGGTCTGTACAGCCTTTTGCTGGCCACGGCCAAACCTTTAAGGGAGCTGATTTAATTTCAAAGACGCTTCTAAGCTCACTCACGCCGTGCCCCCTGTGAGGCTGAGGAGGAGGAGGAACATTTCCAGGTGTGGAAGAACTTCTCATGAGCAGCTCAGACGAGTCAGAAGAGGTGGGACAGCTGTGTCACACCCAACCAGCTGCCCCAGACATTTTCCAGGCTGTTGGCTCTGAGAAGGGATGGGGAAAGGAGCCTGGCAGGAATGTGCTGCATCACCCGTGTGCCTCGTGCCAAGGGAGAGCTCAGCACAGCGCTGGAACTGCAGAATTCCTGTACCCAGGGACAGCAGAGAAACAAATCCAGCTACAGGGCTTGGGAGAGAGGAGCTTTGTCCACCCCGTGGGGGTGCACAGTTGGCCAAAACCCAAAGTTTCTCTGGGAACTGGAGATCATAAAATGGTTGGGGATGGAAGGGATGTTAAAGCTGATCCAGTTCCAACCCCCTGGGGTGGGCAGGGACACTCTCCAGGCTGATTCATGTCACCCTCATCACCCCAGCACAGTCCCTGGGACAGCTGGGATCTGATAACCCTGCCCCTTATCCTGTCGTTGATGCTGACATGAGAATGGGCATTCACAATTTTACCCAAAATAAAGCTCCAATCCAGTGAGTTTCTCCATCAAGGACATGCTTAAAAATGAAAAAAACCCAAATAAATGTGTCCTAAAAGGATTCCAAAAAAGGAGAAATTGTGAGCAGACAGAAAGTAGTCACTAGTGTATTGCTCGAGAGGATTTATTTTTTTCTATTTTTGAATCAATCCCATACTTCTGGGTCTTTCCTTGTGTTTTTCAAATATTTGGAACTGGAATTACAGGAAATGATGCTTTCTGCACACTTTTTGGTTTTTTTTCATTGGTTGGGATTTTTCTACCTTTTCTTTCCTCCTTTGGCAGTCAGGGCTGGTCTCCTTCAATTTCAGGAATGTTTGAGTGCTTCAACTGCCTTGGCTTCAGGCTAAGCTGTGTTGCCCTCAGACAACTTTTTTTTGTTGTTTGCTTGTTTGTTTGGGGTTTTTTTCTCATTTGGAGGGAGATTTCCAAATAAATGCTCTTACACCTTCCACCTCAACCTAAGGTGCCACTGCAGAAAGGCAGAGCAGAGGTGCTCTGGCACAGGAATTACAGAAATGAGGGGAATCTGTGGTGCTCTGGGAAGGGAACGTGGAGCAGAACATCCAAGGATCATTTTTCCTCCTGTCCTTCTGTATTATCATGGTGATAATATCCTTCTATATTATCAGAGGCACGTGTGTGTGCATGTGAGGCCACCACAATCATCCCTCTCTTTTTTCCTAAAGGTAATTTTCCCAGCTTTCTTCCTCTGCAGCTCCAGCAGGTTTTCCTCTCTGGGCTTGTCTCCCTTTGTTTTAATTGGCTTTAACATTTCCAAGCTGCCCAGTCACTTGTGATGATGCTGTAGCCAGCACCAAGTGCTTTAATACGCCTGGAAATAGGAGCTGCCTGCCTGTCTGACCTTTCTCACCAAGCTGGGAAGAACAATTCCCTGGAGCACTGGGGATTAACCCCTCTGCTCTTGCTCAGCCCCATTCTCACACCCTCCCATCACTGCCCAGCCCCTCAGAGACCCCCCCAAAACAACCCAGCTGGGTTCCTGCTCTCTGTATCCTGCAGGAATTGCCAGAGAGACAAAGAGTCCTGGTCTTTCACCATCTGTCTTTGTTAACTGGAGGAAAATGAGTAACTTTTCCCTGCCTGGCAAGCTTGAGGAAACCCAAACAAGCACCTGAAACACAGATTTAAAAAATGCTTTTTTTATCTTACTCAAATAGAAGTATTTGTTAATGATCTCTTCATAGCTTTTAAATTTTTTTCTAAGCATGACAGGGAGTCCATTGGAAAGAAATAATCTCAAATAAGAAAGATGAATGCCCAATAAGTAATTTTCAAACTCCAGCTTTTAGATATCACAGGTTTTTTTGGTGCTGCCTTCAGCTCCTTCATACAGAATAAGAAAATTACCTTGCTGGCATTTTGCAAGGGGAGCTTTGGGACCCTCTTTTCCTTTGGCTCTGGAGTAGAGCAGCTGCAAGAAAGTGATTCAGTGATTCTGGAGGTGCTGAGTGTGGGAGCAGCGAGGGCTTGGCTCTTCCAGAGCTGAAACTCTTTGGCTGCTCCAAAATCCAGAGTGGAGCAGCTGCTTTGGCTTTTGCCAGGCGTTTGTGCAGGGGGCTGGGTTGGTGTCCTGCAGAGAGCCCTGGAGTCTGTCCAGCCCTGCCCTGGATGGATCAATAGGTGGGATTTGCCCTGCAGTGAGCAGGGATTCCCTGCTTGGGTTGGTGGGGTGGATATTTCAGGTTTTAACTGAAGAAGGGACAAGCTCAGTGCTCCTGGTGACTGCCAGGGATCCCCTGAGTGGGACAGGGGATACCCAGAGGGGCAGGGAAGGCTCCAGGAGCACTGACTGCACTCACTTGGCACCTCACACAAACCTATTTTTGTCATTTTAGACCAAGATTTAGGAAATCAGAGGATCACACTGCAGGATCTCAGAGTGTTTGGGATGGGAGGGACCTTAAAGATCATCCAGCTCCACCCCTGCCATGGGCAGGGACACCTTCCACTATCCCTGGGTGCCCCACCCTGGCCTTGAACACTTCCAGGGATCAGCCACAGCTTCTCTGGGCACCCTGTGCCCCCCAGGGCCTCCAGAGGGTGTGTTTTGTGTGCTGGGAAATTCTCATTTTGGTCACCTCAAAATGGGGATAATTTAAAGCAGAAATATTACAATGCTCTGATTTCAAGGGGTTTCCAACATCAGACAGTATCAACCAAGCTACTCATGAACAAGGACTGTTCACCACTGGGATCTTTTGATTGGGATTGTGAGATCCAAGAGTTTCCAGGGAACAAAGCTCATGGCAGAAGCAGAGCTGAGCACAGGGAACAGGGAGGAGGGCAGGCTCCAATCCCCAAATACATCAGCTCTGGTCTCCAACACAGTTCAGCACATTCTTACTTTTAAGCACATCAAATGAATTTGCCTTAATATTAAACAGTACATAAGTTTTGAAGAGCCAAGGATTGGACTGAGAATTTTATTTTTTTTTGTGTGTGCTGCATTTTCATTTTATTGTCTCTTGTGAAATATCTTCCACAGATATTTCTTATGGATAGTCCAAGGGCTTCCCTGCCACTTGATTTGGTGTGTCTGGCTAAACTGGGAATGAAGATTTTCCACAAACTAAGTTAGATCTGCTTCTCATCCTCCTCTCCCCTCAATGATCCATTGTGAGTATAAAGATCTAAGTAATTTCTCTAAGTTAGGCACTGTGACTTTGTGGCTGCACCAGAAACTGCTCATGGAAACTACAGAGCCAGGGTGAGTCTGCAGAGAGCATTTCCTGCACAAAAATCACTTTCTTTCAGAATCTCACTGAAGCTGAAGGGTTTGAGATCAGCCAGGGGGATGAACTGGAGTATTACAGAGCCATTGGCAGAACAATGCAGTCCCTAAAACAGCAGGGAAGGAGAGATGCTAATGAGAGTGGATAGGGCAAAGCTGCTGGAATACCCAGAACACCTTCTGGGACTGAGCATGGAATGGGTCAGGAGCAGCTCTGACACACTCAGAGCATGGAATTAAGCATGGATCTGAGCATGGAACAGGTCTGGACACACACAGAGCGTGGAACAGTGCGTGGATCTGAACATGGAATGGGTCAGGGACAGCTCTGACACACTCAGAGCATGGAATAGACCATGGATCTGAGCATGGAACAGGTCTGGACATACACAGAGCGTGGAACAGTGAGTGAATCTGAGCATGGAATGGGTCAGGAGAGCTCTGACACACACAGGTCATGGAAGGGAGTGTGGATCTGAGTATGGCACAGGTCTGGACAAAAAGCATGGAGCAGGGAATGGATCTGAACATGAAACAGGTCAGGAGCAGCTCTGGACACACACAGAGCATGGAAGAGAACGTGGATCTGAGCATGGAACAGGTCTGGACACAAAAAAGGAACAGAAAATGGATCTGAGTTTGGCACAGTTCTGGACACACAGCATGGAATGGAAAATGGATCTGAGTTTGGCACAGGTCTGGACACAAAGGATGGAACAGGGAATGGATCAGAGTACGGCACAGGTCAGGAGCAGCTCTGACACCCAGCATGGAATGGAAAATGGATCTGAGCGTGGCACAGGTCAGGACACAAAGCATGGAATGGAAAATGGTTCTGAGCATGGCACAGGTCAGGAACAGCTCTGGTCACACAGCATGGAACAGAAAATGGATCTGAACATGGAACAAATGAGGAGCAGCTCTGGACACACACAGAGCATGGAACAGAGTGTGGATCTAAGCATGGAACAGGTCAGGACACACAGCATGGAAGAGAAAATGGATCTGAGCATGTCACAGGTCTAGAGACACAGCACGGAACAGGGAATGGATCTGAGCATGGAACAGGTCAGGAGCATCTCTGGCACAAAGCATGGAATGGAAAATGGATCTAAGTATGGAACAGGTCTGGACACAAAGCATGGAGCACATGGATTGCAGCACTGCCCAAGGCAGGCAGGGATCCCCCTGGAAAAGATGTTCCCAACCACCTCAGCACCTTTCTGTTGTCATTCCCCTCTGCCCCCGTGGCTGGGGAGATCCTTGCCTTGGCTGTGCCAAGGGCAGGTCTGAGCACCCAGCTGGGCTCAGCTTGGCTCCAGCAGAGAGGAGGAAAGGGCAAAAGGATCCTCAGCTGGCTCTGTCAGGAGCAGAGGGGTGGGAGGCAGCCCAGCAAGGTCAGCAAACAACAGCCACACGTGCTCTCCCAGTAATGAAATGACTCTGCACTCATCCCTGATGGAAAGTGACAGCCAAAGGAATCTTTACTGGAGATGCCAAACCAGGAGTGCCCCTGTTGGAAATCAAGATGTTAGACTCCTTTGGAGTTTTTTAGAGGGAGAAAAGAATGTAGGATTTGAGTTAAAGCTTTTAGAGAAATTAAGATATAATTAATGATATAAATAAGAAAGTTAGAAATAAGCTTAAGTAAGAATATATTTCATGCTTTCTTCAGTGCCTGAGTAGAAGTAGAGTGCTTTAAGTTGTAGTTAAAAGTTCAGTGTTTACCATTAAAATATAGTAGAATGTTGTTTTGCATTTTTAGATAGAATTAAGAACATAAACAGATAGAACATGTATGTAGATAGGTCATGTGTGCAAATACATGTATGCATTTTGCATTTTAAAGTATAATTCTAATAGATTGTCTTGGGTTGCAGTG
>JAGMWU010001257.1:4955-15278 GCA_018697195.1 Certhia americana | reverse complement strand
ATGGGGGTGAGGAGCAGGTTGTCCAAACAGGGTCAGCCCTCAAGGGGCTCATCCTTCTGTGTGCCCACACCTCCTAAGGAGACATTCAGCAGCAAGAGCACCTGGGGAATGCTTCGATCAGCTCTTCTCTGAACTGAAATATAAAAAAAAACATATTTACTTGATAATACCAAAAATTCCTGGTGGCAACCAAAGGTTCCTTTTCTGGAGTCTGGTGCACAGGAGAAACACCAACGAAATATTCTCAAGAGGGCCACATGCAAAGAATATTCAAGGTAGGAAGGGACCCACAAGGATAATCAAGCCCAGCTCTTAAGGGAATGGCCCACACAGGGATTGAACCCACAGCCTCGGTGATACCAGCACCATGCTCCAACCAACTGAGCTGAAGAATAAAAGGACACAAAATTTTACTGGCAAAATACAGAAAATCAAGAACCTTTGGAAAAGGATATAATACAACATCCAATTCAATATAGAACTTTTATCAGAGCAGTAACTTCACAAACTTAGTGCATTTAACCTAGGAACCTTTAAACACTGAAGTTTTTGAGGTACCAAAAACATTCCATATAAAGAGCATTAGAAGAAGAGGAAAGAGAGAAAGCGAGACAGAAAGACAGAAGCTCTCTAGAAAGACATGCATATGGATAACAACTGCTCGTGTTCCATGTGGGTGAGACACAAAGCCCAGGAGGAGGCAGGGTATGGACCATGGGCTGAGCTCCTGCTCTGTGTTTTAAACACCTGGGCCTTTGTGGGCCTCTGCCCAGGTGTGACTGCCTATTGCTGGGGCAATCAGAGCCTGGGTTAGCCCTGCTCCACTGTGTGACTGAGGGACAGCTCATCCCAAGGGCTCTGGGGACATGGATCTCATCCAGCCTCTGACAGCGACCACGGTGACACTGTGAAACCTCCTGGAACCGTGGGTCAGTGTGACAATGTGGGTCCAAGGACACCATGGTGACACTGCGGAACCTCCTGGAACCGTGGGTCAGTGTGACAATGTGGGTCCAAGGACACCACGGTGACACTGCAGAACCTCCTGGAACCGTGGGTCAGTGTGACAATGCGGGTCCAAGGACACCATGGTGACACTGCAGAACCTCCTGGAACCAAGGGGCCATGGTGACCTTGTGGAGCCCGCAGTGTCACAGAGGAGCCATTGTGACACAGCGAGGGCACGTGGAGCCCAGGGGCCATTGTGACACATCAGGGCTTTGTGGAACCACGAAGCCACTGTGACATTGCAAGGCCTCATGGAAGCACGGGGCCATTGTGACACTGCAGAAGGCAGGGGGACATTGTGACACTGCAGGGCTTGATGGAACCAAGGAGACCATTGTGACACTGTTTGGGGTCCCACCAAACCAAGGGAACATGGAACAGGTCTGGCTGGCTGGGCCTCCTGGGGACCACCTGACAGCTCCGGTTGCCCTTGGCATGTCAAGGGCTGCTGCTCCTCTGTCCCTGGAGCACTGGGGCTCTGGGCTTTCCTTCCTATGGCAGAGAACTGTCCTTCTCCTCCAGGGGCCCATGGCCAGAATTGGGATTCACCCTACAAAATTCCTTATGTGCAAAGATTGTTCCCAGATGAAATCTGCCAGGACAGACAGATCAGGCAGCCTTGGCTACCCAAGGGCCACCTCTCATCTGCCTTTGAAACACTGGGACCATGTGCTTTTTTTTCATATGGCAAAAACCATCTCGACCAGGCGTCCGTTGCCAAAACTTGGAATCTACCTCCAGAATTCCCTTTATCCAAGGACAGATCCCAGACAAAAGCTGCCAGGATTGACAAGTCTGGCTGGCCTTGGCTTCCTGAGGGCTGGCACTCATGTGCCTTTGAAACACTGGGGCTCTGTGCTTTCCTTCCTAATGAAAAGAACTCTTCTTCCTGTCCAGGCACACACAGCCAAAATGGAGATTCCACCTCCAAAATGCCCTGTGTCCAAGGATAGCCCCTAGAGGAAAGGTGCCAGCAGAGACAGGTCTGGCTGGATTGGCTAAGGGTGGCCACCTCTCATCTTCGTGCAAAACACTTGGACTTCACAGTTTTCATACATATAGAAAAGAAATCTATAATGACCAGGCACGCATGGCTGAATTTGGGATTCCACCTCCAAAGCTCTGTAATTCCAAGGATTGCTCCCAAGTGAAAGCTGCCAGAACAGACAGGTCTGGCTGTGCTTGGCCTCTTGGGGGCTGCCTCTCACCTGCTTTTGAAACACTGGGGCTCGGTGCTTTCCTTCCTATGGAAAAGAACCTTCCTTCTTCTCAAAGTGTCCGTGGTCAAAATTGAGATTCGTCCTCCCAAATTCCATATAGCCAAGGATTTCTCCATGACAAAAGCTGCCAGGACAAACAGGTCTGGTTGGTTTGGCCTCCCTGGAGCCACCTCTCTCCTCTTCTGCCTTTGATACACTTGGGCTCTCTGCTTTCCTTCCTATGGAAAGGAACCATCCTTATCTATGCAGAAAGGGGCGAAATTTGGATTTCACCTCCAAAATTCCTATACCAGATCTGCTGACGACAAAAGCTACCAGGACAGAGAGGTCTGGCTGGCCCAGGCCTCTGATGCAGCCTTTCCATCTTCCCCTCAAACCGGTGTTCTCATGCTTTCCTTCCTATAGAACAGAACCCCCTCTCCTCTGGGTGTCCATGTCTGACATTGGGATTCCCACTCTAAAATTCCCTATATTCCAAGGGTTGCTCCCAGGCACATTTCCAGTGCCATCAAGTGTTGCTGTCCTTGGCCACTGGTGAATGCCCTGCGCCTGGGGCTGGTTCTGTTCTGTCCCTTCCTGTGGAGATCCCTGTGACCTTGGGCCTACCTCTGGCAACCCAGGGGATCATTGTGGCACCCTGGAGGCCCCTGAAACCCAAGGGGCCCTGGGGACAGAGCGGGGTTTTGCTTGCAACCAAGAGCCCCTTGTTGACTCTGGGGGGTTTTGTGGGGGCCTTATGGAGCCATGGAGAGCATGGAGAGCCATGCAGGGCCTGGTTGGCCCGAAGGGGGCATTATGGCACCCTCAGGGCCCCTGCTGGGGAGACCAGGGACCATTGGGACAAATAAATAGCTGTGGGGCCCCCTGGAGCCTGAGGGAACATGGAACATGTCTGTCTGGCTGTGCCTGCCCAGGGGCCACCTGACAGAATGTGGCGTGATGCTGGAATGTCAAGAGGCTCTTGTTTTTTTACTTGGCTCTCTCAGCTCCTGGAGGCACTGGGGGGGGCTCTGTTGCTTCCTTGATATGGACAGAAACTGTCCATCTTGTCCATGCCCATTGCCAAATCAGAAGCGCAATAAAAAATTAACCGAAATGCAAGGGTATCTTCCAGAATAATTCCCACCGTCTTTGCCTGGCCTTAGCCTCTGGTGGTCACCGGTCTCATCAGCTCCTGAAACACAAGTCTCTGGTTCCATCTTTTATTAGGGAAAATAACCAGCCTCTTTGTCCCAGTGACCATGGCCAAAAAATTGGAATTTAGCCTCCCAATCCGATATAGAACAGAAAGAGTTTTCCAGTGACATTTAGCCAGCCCCCCCCCCCCCCAGGTGGCAGACACATCAACCTGGCCCTATCCCTGCTGGTGATTTTTCATAGTCTATGAGCGAATGTTTTTCTTGAAAACGCCTTGGAGAGGGCCCAGAGGATCTCCCAAGGTGGGGTTTGGAGGCCTCCAGCACATGGCTTACTATATAGGGAAAAAGAGCTCTGTGCTCTGTGGGGTGGATACTAAGGACAACGAAAGATTCCTTAGAGAGATTGAATGAGGTGGTTTCAGAGATAGTGAGTCCTTTTGTACACAGTGGAATGAGACAACATCCAGAGAAAGAAAGAATTAATGCCAAGTTCACATGGGAGAGATCCACACTCAATTGCCTGGATAAGAGGAGAAGGAATTTCCGTTGCATGGCAGGGCTGTGGTGCAAACACGTGTGTCCCCCCGAAGGATTGTGGAGGGCAGCCCAAGCTCTGTGTGTGCAGGCATAGGCAGCAGGACTGCAGAGCTGTCAGCAAAGGCGAGGGCCCAGCCAGGTGGGGGGTCAGCCACGGGTATGAGGACAGCCTGCAGGGACAGAGGCACATGGCCACAGGGGCCCGCTCGGGGCCCTGCAAGCTGCTCCTGTTCCAGGCACAGTGAGCGAGGGCCCATCCCAAGCTGGGCAGACACAAAGCTGTGGACCAATTTCTGTTCATTCTGCTTGCTGATGAGGATGGATCCTCAGCACATGGAGGGTGATATGAATTTTTAACTGCTCCAGAGACTCCTTCCTTCTTGAGCTCGTTCAGTTTTCTAGAAATTTCAGTTGAAAAATTTCATAATTATTGTTCAAAACAACTGAATAAGTCCCTGGGAATTATTAGGTTTTTCAAGTACCTCTGTGGTTAATGGACAGTTCAGTAGTCTACTCCCAAGTGAATATGCAATATTGAAATATAGCAGAGAGACCTCAATCACTCCTCTAGAAATCCCCTGACTGGAGGGTGCAGCCAGGTGGGGGTCCGAGCTCTTTCTCCAGGGAACAGTGACAACAAAAGGACAAAGCCTTAAAGCTCACCAGGGGATGTTTAGCCTGGATATTACAGAAATACTTCTTCCCAGAAGGGTGGTTGCCATTGGAATGGGCTTCCAGGGAGGTGGGGGAGTCACCATCCCTGGAAGTGTTTTCAGGACAGCCTGGAGGTGGCACTGATATGCCATAGGTCTGGTGACAATGTGGTGTTGGTCCCAGGTTGCCTTGATGCTCGTCCAAGCCTCCTTTGCACCTGGTTGATTCGGAGGATTGTGACCCTGCAGGCCCTGGGAAGCAGGGCCATTGTAACACTGGCAGGGCCTAGTGGCAACTAAGAACCATGGTGACACTGTGTGTGACATGGCAGCACAGAGCCTCAGGGGACACTGTGACACTGTGGGTCTCCATGGAAGCAGGAGTCCATGGGACACTGTGGGTCCTGGTGGAACCACGGAGGCCACTGTGAGCCTGCAGTGACTTGTGGCACGAAGGGCCATTGTGTCCACTGTGGAACCACGGAGAATCCTGGGCAGAGCCTGGGGCCCAATGAACCAAGGGCCATTGCTTCCATTGCAAGGACTCTTGGGACTGAGGGGACAATTGTGACACTGGGTGCCCCATGTAACCAAGGGTCCCTGGTGACACTGCAAGGATCTTGTGGAACCAGGGCTCCACTGTCCACCCTGCCCCACCCAGGAATTCCTGGGCACTCTGAGGCACTGATAGGAACCCAGAGTCCACTGGGGTTGACCCTGCAGGGCCTTGGGGACATGCAGAGCATTGTGACAGAGCAGGACTCGTGTTCATGATGGGGCCCATTGTGACCCTGCAGGCCCCATAGAACCAGGGGACAGTGTTGCTGCTCAGGGACATCGTTGGATGAATGAAACATGTTTGACACCGTGGGCCCCCCTTGTCACCAAGGAGGCCATTGTGAGCCTGTGAACCAAGGAGAGCATTTCTGCCTGCCAGACCTCATGGAAACCAAGAATCCATTGTGCCCTGCAGAGGGGCCTTGAGGAACAAGGCCACCATTGTGGACACTGGCAAGGGCCCAAGGATTCCAAGGGACTTTGTGACACCAAGGTGGTCCCATGAGCCACATGGACATTGGTAACACTGGGAGGCCTCATGGAATCCTGGAGACCATTGTGACACTCCAGGGGCCTGATTCATGGAACAGTGAGGACACCAGTTGTGTGGAGTGTTGATGTGGTGGAGGGTAAGAGGGCTCTGCACAGTGGCCCTTGGCAAGCTGGATCCAGAGCCCAAATCCAACCCAGTGGAGGTTTTAACAAGTCCAGAGAAGTGCCAGGTCCTCACTTTGGCAACAACAACCCCTGCAGCCATTTCCAGGCTGGGGACAGAGTGTCTGGAGAGCAGCTAGGCAGAAAGGGCCTGTGGGCACTGCTGACAGCAGGTGGAGATGAGCAGCAGTTGTGCCCAGGTGTCAAGAGGCCAATGGCTGCTGGCCTGGATCAGGAACAGTGTGGGCAGCAGGAACAGGCAGGAATTCTTCCCCTGGTGCTGGGCACTGCCTTGGGCAGCACTTCTATGCTGTGTCCATTGTCTGGCCCCCCCAATTTTGGAAGGACATGGAGGGGCTGGAGCGTGTCCAAGAATGGCACCCAGGCTGGTGAGAGGTTTGAGCACATTGTTTTTTGTGAGGAGTTCTGAGGCAGCTGGGGTTTTTTTTTATCCTGAGAAGAGGAGGCTCGGAGCTAACAAGGCAGTGTCGGCACAGGTTGGACTTGATGATCTCCAAGGACTTTTCCCAGCCTGGCTGATTCTGTGATTCACTGAAATCACCTTGGAGCATTTGCAGAGGAGCCCTGTGCCTCCCGTTGACAAGGTGCAAGCAGCCCAGGTCCCTGAGCTTCTCCCTGCCAGGCTTCCAAAGCCGCGATCCTGTCAGTGCTTGCAGATCCTCTGGCAGCCCCTCCTCAATGCCCAGAACAGGGGAGCCCCACAGGCAGACACATCAGCCAAGATGTGGTGTCCCTGCCGTGCCGCCCCCGTGGCCTGGGCTGGCCTCTCGCAAGGCTGCAGCACCAGGCACCTGCAGGAGCCTGCAGGACATTCCTGCAGCACCTTGGAGGATGATCCTGCTGCCTCAAGGGACCTTCCATGGTGCCAGCTGAGGAACTCAAATGGGAGTGTGGCCTAGGAGGAAAGGGCAAACAGGGATGGGCTGTGTGCAGGGGAAGAAGAGGCTTGGGCAAGAGAAGCAATTTATAGCAGGAAGAGTAAAGTAAAAGCAAAGGTGAAGCCAAGGAAATACTGAGGGCAGTTTGGGGGTGTCTGCCAGGCAGCCCTGGCTCTGAGCAACAACGGTCTGCAGTGACCAGGAAACTGCCAGCTGCTGGTAAAACAAACTTTGTGTGAGTGCAGGAGGGCCATGCCAGCTGAGTGGTTTTCCCTGGCATGGCACATGCTCTCTTGGTGTCCCCAGGGGGGCTTGATGGCATTTGTGCTCTTCCGATCCTGCAGGTTTTGCTAGTTGGCCACGCCAAGAGCCTGATTTGGGTGCTGAGGCCTGCTGTGTGCAAAATGCCAAGAGGTGCTCCTGAGCCAGTGGTGGCCGTGTGTGTGCCTGCAGGAGCCGGCGGCTGTGTCCACTTGGGGGCAGAGGCCAGGGCTGCAGAGGGGGGATGTTGTTGGCAGGTGGCCTGAGGACGCTGTGGCCAAACGCTGAATACTGTGGGCTTGGGCTGATGCAAGTCGCAGGTGGGGATGGATCACCCCTGTCTGCTTCTGCTGCTCCTTGGCCCTACTGCCCTTAGCCAGGGGCCCTTGCCAGAGACCCAGCCTATGCTGTTTGTCTGTTTTTGCCCACAAAAGGCCACTAAGAGGAGGGGCCTGCCCACAGGGACGTAACGCGGCACAGGCGAACGGGACCCCCCCCGCCCACGCAGCGAGGCCCCCGGAGACGCGGACGCGGGTCACAGTGCCAGGGGCCGCCCCCCTGGGCTTATTAAAAATCTGTGGGCACAGGGAAGGGAGAGAGAATCAAAAGGAGAAAGGGCACAATGACATTTCCTTGTATACAACATGAGAACACTAAAACAAAGGAAAATAAAATCCACAACCAAACCATTAAGAAGTATCAAAGATGACTTTTATTACAAATGATTTACAGAAACTGGTGAGCAGTTTAATGTTTCCTTATGCATCCATTCATCAGTGTCCACACTGCAGCCTTGAGCTCCTGGTTCCTCAGGCTGTAGATGAGGGGGTTCAAGGCTGGAGGCACCACCGAGTACAGAACTGAAAGGGACAGATCCAGGGATGGGGAGGACATGGAGGGGGGGCTTCAGGTGAGCAAACGCTGCAGTGCCAATTAACAGGGAGAGCACGGCCAGGTGAGGGAGGCAGGTGGAAAAGGCTTTGTGCCTTTGTCGCTGCTCCGAGGGGATCCTCAGAACAGCCATGAAGATCTGCACATAGGAGAAAACAATGAACACGAAACAACCAAGTCCTATACAGATGGAAAAAACAAGGAGTCCTAATTCCCTGAGGAAGGATTTTGAGCAGGAGAGCTTAAGGATCTGTGGGATTTCACAAAAGAACTGTCCCAGCGCATTGCCCTTGCACAGAGGCAGGGAAAATGTATTGGCTGTGTGCAGCAGTGAATAGAGAAAGGCAGTGGCCCAGGCAGCTGCTGCCATGTGGGCACAAGCTCTGCTGCCCAAGAGGGTTCCGTAGTGCAGGGGTTTGCAGATGGACACGTAGCGGTCGTAGCACATGATGGTCAGCAGGAAAAGCTCTGCTGAGATGAAGAACATAAAGAAAAAGATCTGTGCAGCACATCCTGTGTAGGAGATGTTTGTGGTGCCCCAGACGGAATTGTGCATGGCTTTGGGGACAATGGTGCAGATGGAGCCCAGGTCGGTGAGGGCCAGGTGGAGCAGGAAGAAGAACATGGGGGTGTGCAGGTGGTGGCCGCAGGCTACGGCGCTGATGATGAGGCCGTTGCCCAGGAGGGCAGCCAGGGAGATGCCCAGGAAGAGGCAGAAGTGCAGGAGCTGCAGCTGCCGCGTGTCTGCCAGTGCCAGCAGGAGGAAGTGGCTGATGGAGCTGATGTTGGACATTTGCTCTCTCTTGGCATGAGGATCTGTAAACAAAGTAATGTTGGAATAGTTGTGTTTGTAGAGGACTTCCAATATCCCAGCCCAGCTTGGTGGCACTTTCCCCCCACTGCCTGCCCAGGGCTCTGCTGCCTGGAGCTGTCCCTGCCAGCAGCTGCTTCCCTGCGCCCAGGGCTGGGCCCTGCCAGTGCTGCCAGAGCCCAGCCCAGCCCTGCGGGCTCAGCTCTGCCCTGCACACCCCTCCCAGCACAGGGCACTGCCCAGGGGCACCTCTGGCTCTGCAGGCTCTGATGGCAATGTCCCAGCAACCCTGAGGATGCTGGAAAAGTGACACTGATGCTGTCTGTAAGGGACCTGTGCTGATTTCTGTCACTGCCTGCTTTATTAACATCTGAGAGAAAGTACTTTTTTTCCAACCTGAACAGAGAGATGAATATCTCTGTGACATTTCCCATCCAGGCAACCCAGAGAAGTCAAGTAAAAAAGCAGGGTTTTCCACTTGATGCAGCACCTGCCTCTCTGTGCTCCCGTGTATAATCTACTTGGAAATATTCTGGCATTAAATATCATGCTGGGAGCAGTCCTGAACAATGCAGCATCCTCCCCACACCAGGAGAACACTCCCAAGCCTTACCAGCTGTCTCCCTGCACCCAGCCCCTGTCCCCCAGTGCTGTCAGCAGCTGCCAGGGCTGGCTGAGAGCTGTCCCTGGCAGGCAGCAGAGTCCCTGCCCCAGCACAGCGCCCTGGGCTGCAGGACCCTGCTGTGCAGGACAGCCCTAGGCACCCCTGGATGCTGAACACCAGAGAGAATCAGAGAATGTACTCACAGAGTCTGCAGGCACTGGGATGCTGCAGCATTAGGAGATCTCTGCAGGAGCTGCAGCTGCATTGTCCTGCAGCCAGAGCTGCCTGTGCCAAGGGCTGGCAGTGATTGTGCCCCAGTCCCTTTGGAGCAGCTTGCCAGCCCCTTCTGATGCAAGCTCTCTGTGCCTCTGTGCTGTGCCCACGCTGGCTGCAGGCAGTGCCCCAGCCCTCCTGGGCTGGCAGAAGAGCTGCTCAGCCACAGAAATGTGTTTTTAAAGCTTTTGTTGGTTGTCAGCATCACCCTCTGTGCCAGGAGCTCATCAGCACAGCACCAGGACTTTAATGAGCCTCTTGGGACTTTGGTGCTGTTTGCATCAGACTCAGTCCCTCAGAGTGTGATTAAAAACTTCTCAAGAACTCAAAGTTAAATTTAAACATTAAAGTTTCTTCAACTTTTAATGGCTACTTCTGGGGGACACAACTGAGAAAGTGTCCCCAGGTTCCAGGTAGAGCAGAACACTGCAGGCACTGATGACAGCAGGGGACAAACAAGGGAAAGGTGTCTGTGATGCTGAGCAAGCCTGGATGTGTTTCAGGAATGCAAAGGGCCAAGGCCTGAGCCCCAGCCCCTGGCAAGGCACATCCTGTCCCTCCTTCAGTGCTCAGGACTCTTCCCAGGGCACTGGCATGTGGGGATGTGCAATGCCAAGGGCAGGACCATGGGGCAGCCCCTGCCAGGCTGCTGAGCAGGGACAAGGAGGCAATGAGGCCCCAGGGCTGCCAGGGTCACTTGTGCCCTGCTGGCCTCAGGCGCAGGGACAGCAGCCATGGCCAAAGTGCTGCAGGAGTTGGCTCTGTCAGGGCCTTGCAGCTGCTGCACATGCCTGTGCCCTCTGCAGCCCAGGCTG
>JAGMWU010001253.1:0-15298 GCA_018697195.1 Certhia americana | reverse complement strand
TGGATTGCTTCTTCTGAATCCCAGACACAGCAGCAGAGAGTGTGGTCAGAGCTTTGGGCTAATAGTCGAGACACCATTGTTACCAAGTGGACAAAACAAAACATCAGTGGCCACGTGTGCTGTACCTGGCCCCTAAGGGAGCAGAGCAATGGGCTGTTGGAATGTCAATTCCTAATTACTCCAATGTCTAATCACAAGGCACTTTGGCACAGCTCAGCTCTGTCATTGCAAAGTCACTCACTCCATGTGTGTTTTTGTCTGGTGCCACCAACTTCTCAAGTTACTGATTTTCAATGTCATTTTAGGTGGCCATCAAGAAAATAAATCTTCACGGACTGAGGGAAAAAGAACTAAAAGTCAATGAATTCATGGTCCTGAAGATGAATCGGAATCCCAACCTGGTCAACTGTTTAGACAGGTGAGTTTTTGTGCTTTTGTCCCAGGACTGTTTATTTACATACTGCCAACAGCCAAGGTGAAAACCCACTTTGGTCACTGGCAGAAATTAGAGCTGTTAATTATTGGTTAATTAGCATTGTTCTGCTCACCTCCAGTGGATGGGAACACAGTGCACCTTGTCTGCATGAGTCTTCCCTGGTACATGGAGTTTGACAATTGTTCAAAATCTTGGGCCAGCCATATCTTACTAAATCAATAGTCTGTAAGCTCACTGCCACCACATTGTTTTGGGGTCTTCAAATGTCTTCTTATATCTAGATAAACCAACAATGATTTCCCTTGGATCGTGTCCCCTATTTTGCATTGCTCTGCATGCCAGGAAGTCTAGGTGCTTTTTTCCAGAAATACCATGCATGGCAGGTTTTTATCTGGGCTGTTAGTGAACTGCATTTTTCACTTGATGGCCATCTAAAACATCTCCTTTTGCACAGCTGTGCCTTTGTCCTTGAGACTGCACAGACTGCAAACACTGCACAGCCTAGAGGGAATGTCTATTCCTTTTATTCTGCCCTTGTCACCAAGGCACCTGGAAACAAGAATCAACCCAATTGCTGTTGCAAACAACAACGTAGCCATGCACGTTCATCTGCACACCCTTGTTTCCTTCTTTCAGCTACCTTGTGGGTAAGCAATTGTGGCTGGTGATGGAGTACATGGACGGAGGCACTCTGAGCGATGTCATCAGCAAGACCTACCTGTGTGAAGATGAGATGGCAGCCATCAGTCGGGAGGTCAGGAATCCCACCTGTGCCTCTGAGGGCTTGGGCAGGGCTGTCTGGGAAACAGGGGCTCAGAACTGGAGAGATTTCATGTGCCAAGCTTGGTTCCTGTGTTGCTGCTGTGCTATGGGCAAGCAAGAGCATTTCAAGTGAACTGCCTGCCAGTGTCCCAGAACTCACTGCACTCAGTTCCTGCACTCTCATCTCCTGCTCCTGTATTCTCACTCTGTCTCTTGTACTTGTAGTTACTGTTCTCCACCTTGCCTCTTTAAATGTTTACCTGGAGCCTGTCTGCACTGCATTCCTTGCCTATAAAAGTAAATGTGCAGGTTGCAGGATTTGAAATGAAAATCTAAGAGAAAAGAGAGACTCATTTCTCTCAGTCCTCATCTGAAAAGGATAGCAGTTCAGCCAAAATGCTGTTTGCTTCTGAGCACATCCAGTGCAGCAGCAGTCATTGTGGCTGGTTTGCAGGGCACAGTCTACAACAGCAGTTGCTGTTGCCCTTTCCAAAGCTGACATGCCTTTCCTTACCAAGGTGCTGCTCTGCTGCTGTTGGAGCAGCAAGCTCTTGCTCTCAATGGCACTGTGTTCTGACATTCCTCCCCATTGGCCTGGAAAGGGAATCTTTTAGAGCTCTTTCCTTCCTTGTGTGATCAACTCATATCACTCATTTTGCCCTCCTGTTTCTGTTTTCTCTCTCAGTGCCTGCAAGGACTGGATTTTCTTCACTTGAACCATGTGATCCATGGAGATGTCAAGAGCTGCAACATCCTTCTCAGAAGTGACGGCTCTGTCAAGCTGGGTCAGTATATCCTTGGTCAGGTGCAGTGTTGCAGGGATGTGAGGTGTGGGGCTGCTTGGAGTGATGGCCAGCTCCCCAAAAATGGTGCTGGTGGAGTGCAGGGGCCACTGCTGCAAGCTGAAGGCACAGCTGCAACGTGCACAGAGGTTTGACAAGGAACCACAAGCAGTCAAGAGTGGTGTTGGTCTCTGTGTGTCCCTTCCAGTGGGAGTGAGCTACAATCTAAACCTTCAGAGGAAGAAAGAAGTGTGTCAAGTGCTTAAAAACCTGGGGTTTTTTTTGCAATTTGCAATACCAGACTTCCTTGGCTAAAGCCCCAAGGAAAGTGAGCATGGACAGATCTGCAAGAGATTCAACAGCACATTCTCAGGCTGAGAGTGGGGAATTCTTGTGCTTGCTTTCCTAATTTGAGCTTGCTTCCATGGTGTGTTGTTGTGTCCACAGGTGACTTTGGCCTCTTTGCTCAGCTCAGCCCTGAGCACAGTGCACACAACTCAGTGGTTGGCACTTGTGGGTGGATGGCACCTGAAGTGGTGACAGGTTACTCATATGGCCCCAAAGTGGACATCTGGTCTTTGGGAATTGTGGGCATCGAAATGGTGGAAGGAGAAGTTCCTCACTGGAATGGAACTCCTGTCCAGGTAAGGTGCAAACACTCTCTGATCCCGCTGTCTTTCTCACTTGTGCCATGTTCTCTGTGCCACTGGACAAAATCCCATTGCCATCTGCTGGCACCTCTGCCACCAAGTTCCCCTTCTGAAAATGTCCCTGTAGCACATCAGCAACTGCTGTAATTTGGGTTGCATGACAAGGCAAGTGGCAGGGAACCAGTTCAGCAACTTGCCATTTGGCTTCCAGTCATGCCTGACATTTTCAGTTGCTTTTTCAACACTGTTGGAGCTCTCTTTCTGAAGGACAAGAATTTTTCAGTGGAGAGGTTAAACATGTAATGAAGATCCTTAGAAATTGAGGTTGGACCTTCCCAGTTCCAAATTTAGAAAAAATAAGAAAAAGAGGAAAAGACAAAAGAAAAAGAACAAGAAGCACACCAATGCCCAAGCAGTACTGCTTGCTTTTTCCATCTTTAACCAAAAACAGGACAAAAAGCTTGATGAGTTCTGTTTTATGGCAGCTGTGCTTCAGGGACCAACAAGCACTGCAGAGATGCCTTTCTTGTAATCATCCTTGAAACTGTAGAGTTAGTTAGGATAGCAAAATCCCTCTTTCAAAAAGCCTGTCAAGCTGCTGTGAATCCGCAGAGAAGCAAATGTACTGTTACTGATGTAGATCCCACTCACTAGGACAGTCAATGAAATGAGCTGCCAAGGCAAGATGTCCTGGATGTTGGAAAAGCTGTGGCTGCATTGGGCTTTGGGGGTTTATGTTGGGATAGGAAAGTCATCTGTGCCTGTGTGGCAGGGCAGAAAGTGCCAGTGCAGAGTGGAGGTGAAAGAATGAGCTGTGGCAGAGCAGTTGCAGGTGTGAAAGAAGCAGGTGGAGCCTGGTGTTGCCTTTTTCTCCAGCCTCAACTGCTGATAGGCACAGGAGGCAGAGCAAAGCTGCAGCAGCCCAACCTGTTCTCCCCTTTGCTGCGTGACTTCCTGAGCTGCTGCCTGCAGACAGACGAGGCACGGCGCTGCTCTGCCAAGGAGCTCCTGCAGGTAAAATGCAAAGGGGCTGCAGGTGAAACAGTGCCCCAGGGATGGGCTTCTCCTGCACTGGAGCCCAAGGCATCAGATGAGCCCCCCTGGTCCTCAGCTGCACTCTTGGTGCTGTTCAGCTGAGAATGGTGAGCAATCCTGCGCTGGGCTGGGCTGGCAGGGACCTGTCAAGGTCCTCTGGTCCAAGTGCCCTGCAATGAGCAGGGACAGCTTGAAAGTAGAGCTCAGGTTGCTCAGAGCCCCTTCCCACCTGACCTGGAATTGTTCTAGGGATGGGGCACCTCCCAGCTCTTGGGTCAACCTGTGCCTGTGCTGCACCATGCTCCTTAGACCTACTCTGATTTGATCCCCTTTCTGTTTATAAATGTTATCCCACATCCTATTGTAATTAGACATGTTCAAAAGATGTCTCACCCACCCACAGAGGCCACTTTGAAGTTTTGGGAAGTGGCAATAAAATCTCCCTGGGGCCTCTTCCTCTCCAGGCTGAATAACTCCAGGTGTCTCAGGGTGTCCTCAGAGGAGAGGTGCTCTGTCCTCTGACTGTTTCTGTCTCCCTGTTTTGTCATTTGGTGGGGTGTTCAGTTTGACCTAATGGCAAAAGTGTTGAAGTAGATCAGTGTGGGGTACAGAGGTGTGAAGTGGTGTTGGAAGAAGCCAAGGAAGCCAGTCCTGTCTGAGCAGTCAGAGATTTGGCTGTGGCAAGGAGGGGCTGTGGGGAGCTCCCTGTGAGCCTCTGAGGGACCCTGGTTTGTGCCCCCAGCCCACTCTTAGAGGTTTGTGCCACATAAACAGGGACAGCTGAGAGGGACTTGTGCCAGCCCCATCTGCTGCCTGGCACGGGCAAGCAGACGGGAACTGCCCCAGGGTCACTGCCAGCTCCTGTGGCACAGAGGGAGCTGCAGCAGCCAGTGCCACTCGGCTGTCCCTGCTGGCAAGGAAGGTGCCATCCAGCACAGCAGGGGCAGGGCATGCAAAGGTGGGCACTGCTCTGTCTCCTTGTGGAAATTAGCACAGGCTGCTAATTAGTGCCTGTCTGTCAACGAGAAGCACCTGTGTGAGTCTTTGGAGTTTGCTGAGAGGAAGAAACATCAGGAACAGAAAGCACCATTCCTTGAGCCCTGTCAGGGCCAAAATCCCAGCCAGGTGAATACATCACAATAAAGGGATGAGTGGGATTGTGGGCCAGGTTTGGCTGTGATGGCAAGGTTCTGCACATGAAGATTGAGGTGCAGATGGGCCTGTGGGTCCTCTTTCTGCATCTTCCCAGGAACCAGAGGAATCGTGTTTGAACCTCTGAAGCACTGAGCTTGGAAAGTCATGGTTCATTGTTTTTGTCGTTTTTTTCTTATGAGCAGCATCCATTTGTAACCTCAGTCGAGCCTGCTTCCAGCCTGGTGCCACTGATCAATGTAGTGAAGAAGAAGATGGAGGAGACAAGAATGTGACAATCATATCAAGGAATTATGTCCACAACTAATTTAGAGTAGGATTCTATAGTAGGATTTTTGAGTAGTTTTCTAAACCAGGATTATAGAGTAGGACTGTAAATAAATAATGTTTCTGTAACCTCAACTCATTTGGAAGATTCCCCTCCTTCTGACTCTTTCAGGAAACTCAACATTTCCTTCTGAATTAACAGTTGTTTTTTAATGGTGCTAAGGCACACTCATGGCTTCTTTGGTGTGGTTTGAAAGTGGGGAAGGCTCTTCTTCACTCATTCTCTCCAGACCTCACTGCCTATGGAATGTGCCCCACTGGCTGGGATTTTCCCAGCTCTGTGACTTCCATTTGAGACAGAAAGGACAATGGCATTTTCAGGAATGACCAAAGGTGTGGTGGGGCAGCCCAAACACCCTGTGCAGATGCAGCCCTTCAGTTGTGACTGGAGTGCATTTGGGCTCCTGCCACTTGGATTTGTATCCCTGAGTGCAATCTCTTTGGCTGCAGGAGAGTTTTGCTCAGCTGAGAAAGCCAAGATCAGTGAGGGTGCTCTGCAAGGTCTCCTGTGGTGCAGAGCTGTCAGTGAGTGTGAGGTGAGAGTGATCCCAGCCTTAGGCAGGGTGGAGCCCCAGCAGAGCCCTGGCAGAGCCCGGAGCAGCCGGAGCCTGGGCAGAGGCAGGCTGGAAGGAGAACCTTGGAGCTACCAGAGGCAGCAGCCTGGCCCTGGGTGCCTCTTGCTGGCACTGGCTGAATGCTCTGCTCTCAGACCTCAGAAAAAAGAAATTCACCCTTCAGAATTTTTAGAAGTTTAATAATAATGATATTAATGATAATATTAATAATAATAATATTATTAATAATAATTATTATTATATTGGTATTAGTAATGATATTGAGATTGAAAAAAGGGACAATTCCAGCACTGGGGTGCCTTTGACAAACAGCCAAAGAGCACAAAGGTCCTTGAAATCAAAATCTCTATATACAGGTACATTGCTGGGATTGCATGCATATTCATTAGCTTATACATTATTAAAACATTTCTGGGAGTTTTTGATGTTACAGTTGTTGTTTGTGTTTGATTTTTCCCATTTTTGCTTATCTGTAGGACATCAAATAATTTTATTTCTTCCCATGATTTAATTCCTGTTGTTTCACACTCCTCTTTAGAAGAGAAAATAATGAATTCTCCTCCCTTCCTCTCTGCTGCTCTGTTTTGTGTCTCTGTTATCACTCCGACTGGTCAATTAGTGGATGATCTCACACAGCTCTTTTAGTTACACAAATGCTTTTTCACATCTTATGTTTTGTTAAGGCCTATACATCATGTTACCATTTCTCTGAGTGATACATAGATATTCTATCCATTACACTACTATTTCTAAAAGCAGCAGCTGACATACTTAAACTTGAGATTCTGTTAAATTAGCGAGCAGCTAAAAAGGAGTTATAGTGTAGACCATATCTAAATATTTCTGATCAATCACAACATGCAAAAGTCAATACATAAATGGGAAAGCCAACATTATTTAGTCATTTTTAACACTGTCTAGCTTTGGTCTGTGCCCTGTGCCTGGAGCAGGAGCAGCTCTGCAGACCAAGGCTGCAGCAGGGAAATGCAGGGCTGCTGCAGGATGGGCAGGGACAGGGAATTGCAGCAGACACAGCAGCTTGCAAGGAGCTCTGGTGTCATACTGGGTGGGACTGGGATGACACTGAGTGGTACTGGGATCATACTGGGAGTGACCAGGAGCATGCTGAGGGCAGGTGGGACCATGTTGGGGGCAACTGGGATATACTGGGAGCAACTGGAACTATACTGAGAGTGACTGGGAGTGGCTGTGGCTGGGGCAGCACCAGGGCTCCCCAGGACTGTGCCAAGGGAGACTGTGTGATATCACTGGGGGCTCTGTGACATCACAGGAGATTGTATGTCATCACTGGGGGCTGTGTGACATCACAGAGACTGTGTGACATCCCAGGGGCTGTGTGACATCCCAGGGGCTGTGTGGTGTCCCTGGGGAGGTCACTCCACCCCAGCCCCCCCTCACATCTCCCCCCTCACAGTCCAACGCTGCTCCAGCACATTGGGGTCCCCTGTCCCCCTGGGTCCCCCCCTGCCCCCGGTGCCACATCCTCCCCCAGAGGATGTTCCACGAGATCGACCCCAGAGCCTGACATGGGCACGGGGGAACGGGGCCCTGCAGGGTGGGACAGGGGGACAGGGACCCCCCAGCAGTGTCCCCGTGCCCCCAGGGCCAGAGCCTGGGCCGGCCAGGCTCCCTCACCCTGTTACCAGCGAGGGGCTGAGAGAGCTTAAAAAATCCCCAGCAAGGGATCAGCAAAAACCAGATGGAATATTAAGGGACAGCAGGACAAAGTTCCTTGGCAAGAGTCACTCTGCTCCTGACTGGACACTTCAGGCACAGCAAGGAAACAAAGCAACAAGAAAACTCTCAGGTTCTATAAAAATATTTTTTCTCTCTGTTTTTCACAGGTGCACCAAGAAACCCAAGAATGTAAACGATCTTTTTCTCCACAGCTAAAAATTGAAGAACTGGTCGTAAGCTGTCTCTTCTGTTTCTTTTCATTGATTGTTTATTCTTTCTTATCTATAATATTTTTTCTCCTGACCAGCAGAAATTTGCACTGCAGGTCAGTCCAAGGCACAAAACCCCAGGCACACTCCCACCCACACAGGGTAGTGTGTATTTTTATATTAAAACCCACATACGCAATATTTATACAAAATCTCCAATATATATCACCTTTGCTAGAAAGTTAGACTCTATTCTAAACCAACCAGAAAGTGCCACCTTCACAGCAGAAAATGGGGCAGAGAAGAAGGAAGAAGCCCAGAAGCCACACGGAATCCTCCATCTTGTCTTCCTTACTTGCCATCCTAAAAACCTAAAAATTCTCACCCTGTGATACACTACACACTATGCTACTATCTAATACACACTCTTGAAAGTTCTTGCTACATCCCAGAGCTTAAAAAACCTTTTTCCATGAACAAAGGTTGAAAATATTGTTTGTCAGAGAGTCTAAAATCCCTTAAAACATGCAGAGAAATATTTCTTAGAATTCTCATTTCCCACACAAAATCAAACAAAATCCAGGCAATCAAACCAAAACTGAACCCAGAACTGTCCATGTGTCTGTCTGTGTATGTGTGTGTGTGTGTGTGTGTGTGACAAAAGGACAGTGAAGGCAGGATAAAAGGAATACAGCCTAAAAGTTTAATGGAGCTCAAACTTAACAGGGTTTAACATACACCTTAACCTTAACTGTTACCTTCAACTTCGCAATTTAGCAAAAGCACAGCACATAACAGTATCTAACCTAACTTATAACATGTGACTTCATGATCTAACAGAGAAATAACACATAACAATATTCAATTTATCTTCTAACACATACTAAACTTAACAACCTACCAAAAGAAGAACTCTTAGCTCCATTTGACTTAGCTTACATCTCATGACTTAATCTCACTTCCAGGCCTGACTGACTCAGATATCCCAGGCACTCAAAGCCCTCCGAGAGCAGCATTTCTGCCACATGTGCCAGGGCACAGGCACTCGTGTGTGCACACACACAGACAGAGTCAGTGCAGGGGAGCTGTGAGAAATTCCCCTGCAGGGCAGGGAAATGCTCCCTGCGGATGCTTTGGCATCTCCCCAGTGGGTGAAGGGTTGATCCCCGAGGAGTGGGGGGATCAGCCCAGGCTCCGTCGCTGTTCGGGGATGCCCCGAGTGCAGCACACGGGAGAGTTCCCAGCTGGCAGAGGCCCCGCTCAGAGGGAGGGCGCTGTCCCAGGAGAGCTCCAAGGGGCTCCTTTGGCAGTGCTGTTGGCAGCAAAGCCCCAAGAGAGGGGCTTTAGGCACAGCAATGTTCCATCCTGGAACATCCACACTGGGCATCAACAGCTTTCTTTGGCAGGCTGAGAACAGGGATGTTGTGCCCCTGAGGGAACACAAAGAGTTCCCAGGGCTGCTCCTCAAGAACCCAGGAGCTCGTTGGGCAGCAGCAGTGCCTGGCAGCAGACAGTGTTTGGGATGGGCTCCAGAGGAGCTGAGCCCAGGGGCTGTTGGCCAAGGCCGAGGCACAAGGAGCATTTCTCAGCTGTCAGGGTGTCCTGAGAAGGGCAGGGAGGAATGAACCAGCACAGGGCCCATGGAACCGAGGGACCATTGTGACACTGAGGGGCCTTGTGACACCAAGGGACCATTGTGACACTGTGGGGCCTTGTGAGACCAAGGGACCATTGTGACACTGTCGGGACTCATGGAACCTAGGAGACATTGTGAAACTCTGAGGCCCCATGGAATCAGTAGAGCACTGTGACACTCTGAGGCCTTATGGAATCAGTGAGACCATTGTGACCCTGAGGGTCCCCACAGAACCAAGACGACCATTGTGATACAGTGGAACCCCATAAAACCAAGGGTCCAATGTCTGCCCATTCCCCCAGGGGCTCTGGGCAGGGATGGCCTCAGTGGGGGCTGCTGACATCCTCAGCACCTTGGAGGCTGCTGCTGAATTTGACTGCTCCAGAGGCTTCTTCAGCCTTCAGCTCTGCACTTCAGGAATTCAGGGCCCCAGGGCTCATGAACATTCAGAACACCTTAACAAGCCAAGCCTCTGGGAATAATTTGATTTAATTTTCCAAATCTCGTGTGGTTAACTAGACAGATTTCAGAAGTGCATTCAAAGTGAAAGTATTTTATTTACAGAGACAGGGAGAAAAGATATTCTAGGTGTTGATTAGGTATTATTTACTGTTCATACATTGATATGTGCAATGTCCAATTGACACTGAATCCAAGCACCTCCTGATGCAGTTTGAATAGATATGAAAATCAAGACCCTTTATGGCTGACAATCAAACAGACTCTGTCCCTACCCCCACCCCACCATTTCCCCCATCCCACCCCTGGCACTCAGAGCAGCCTTGTGCAAATCTGAGCTCCCTCCAGCCCAGGCTGCACCTGCAGCTTTCAGCTCCTGGGCTCCAACTCCCACCTGCTTTCCTTGAACAAGGAGCTGCCCGAGACACAGAGGGATGTTCATTTATTGTCAGCCAACAAAGCCAAGGGAAGGCACAACTCCATCAAATGGAAAAGTCATTCTCCCTGGCTCTGCCCTGCCCCTGATGCCCACAGCCTATCCTGATCCCTTCATCCCTCCTTTGCCAGGCACTTTGTGGGACAAGGCAGCTCTGCTCTGGGTATGGAGGGAGGTGCAAGTGCAGCCCCTGGAGTGGGAACCAAAACTCATCAGGTTTTTGTCCTTTGAGGGACCAGGAACTGGTGAGACTCAGAGGCACAGAGAGATTTATCTTCATGACCAGCATAAAAAATGAGAACAAGATAAAACTGAAAAAATATAAAAGCACTTCCCTCAGCTCTTTGTGACATATCAGTAACATCTGACGTGTCCATCATCAGCAAGCCATTACCATAGAGGAAGAATTTTAGACAAAGACATAAGAAGAGGTGATATAAAAGATAAAAATATAACTAAGATGCTGACTAAGGTATTATTTAGACTTCTAAAGATTGGGCAACTCCTTGAAGCTCTAAGCATTTAGCCAATCAAGTGAGATGGATTGGAATGACCAGAGAACAGTTGCTGGAGGAAATCTGGGAGCAATGGGAAGGACATAGATCCAGCTGTTCTAAATGAAGGCATGTCCTTAGAAATGGCCATTTAAACAAGAGAGCTGGAAACACCTGAAGGAACAGGGCCATTGAAATATAATATGCTGGCAGTTACAGGAGAAGATCAGTATCCTGATGGCAGGAGAAGAACCCAGTATATCCAGGAAATTCCTGTTACCACTGGGAAAACGTGGCCATTTCTTAAAACTGTTCAAGTCGACCAGATAATAAAAATGTTCTTGTACATTATAAAATGTACAAATACTAAAACCTATGCCCCTTTCCAGGCAGCTATCAGCTGTGTGCCCATGAACAGGCAGTGCCACTTGTAGGGCCCCAGTGCCCTGAGGTGCCCAGCTGGGATTGGATCTGTCAGGGAGCAGCTGAGGGAGAGCAGAGCACCTTGCAAGCTGCTGTGTGCGCTGCAATTCCATGCCCCTGCCCATGGCGCAGCAGCCCTGCATTTCCCTGCTGCAGCCTTGGTCTCCAGCACAGCCAGGGAGGCTCTTTGAGCTCTGGGCTTTTGCTGCAGCCCCCAAGGGCAGCTGAGCTCTGCCTTTGGCACAGCCAGCCCTGCCCAGCTCAGGCAATGCCCAGCAATTCCTTGTCTGTTCCCAGCCTTGCTGTCAGCCCCGTCAGCGGCTCCGTGTCCCCTGTGTGTCCCTGTGCTGCCCCAGCCATGGTGCCACAGCCCCTGTGCAGGCCCAGCCCAGGGCAGGAGCACTGCGGCTGGGAACGGCCCCTGTGCCGTGGTGCCCACAGCAGCCCTGGGGCTCTGTGCCCCATGGCCTCCCTGCTGGGCAGCCTCTGCCAGCTCCTGCACAGCCCCTGGCACCTGTGGGCCTGCACACACAGCCCTGCCCTGGGCTCTGCCGGGCTCTGGGCCAGCACAGAGGCCGGGCAGGGCTGCCCATGGCCGCCAACAGGCCCTGAGCCCCGCAGGAGCATGGAGCTGTGCCACAGCCCAACTCAGCCCAGGCCAAAGCTGGGCTCAGCAGCCAGGGCTGACAACGCCTGGGCACAGAGGCTGCGGCTGACAAATGTCCTGGGCCCCTGCCTGCTCTGTGCCTGCCCCCAAGGGCACACAGCAGCCTCTCCTGGGCTCAGCCCCAGCCATGGGGGAAGCAAGGGGCTTGGCCAAGGCAAAAGGAGGCTCCTGTGTGCCCTGCTCCCCTGTGCCTGAGGTGCTGAGAGCTCTGCAGCCCCTGCTGCCATCCCATCTGCCCAGGCCAGCACAACAGCCCCGGCCTTGGGGCCCTGCAGAGCTGCTCCTGCTCCAGGCACAGGGCCCATCCCCTGTGCTGGGGCAGACACAAAGTTGTGCCCATTTCTGTTCATTCCTGCTCTGATGAGGATGGATCCTCAGCCACTTGGAGGGTGATAATGAATTTTACTGCTCCAGAGTCCTCTTCTTTCTTGAGCTCTTCAGTTCAGGAACTCAGTGATGGAGGCTCATCAACATTTGTTCAAAGTACACAAAGAAGAAAGGCCCTAGGAATAATTTTGCAATATTTCTGTGGGTAATTAGACATATTTCAGAAGTGTTTTAAAATGAATTTACGATATTCAAAACAATGCAGTGAGAGCACTTTTCTCCTGTTTTCTTTTCTTCTATATAGGTTCATGTCACCAATGTGCAATTGATATTGACACCCAGCACCGTCTAATGCAGTCTGAATAGATCTGAAAACAAATTCCCATCATGGCTGACAATCAATCAATCAATCACACTTTTTCTTTACTCTCTCTACACCATATCCCTCATGCCAGCCCTGGAACTACTATGGATCAGGAAGAGTGTGGGCAGCAGGAGCATGCCAGTTATTTTTCCCCTGTGCTGGGCACTGCTTGGGCAGCACCTCGAGTGCTGTGTCCAGTTCTGGGCCCCCCAATTTCAGAAGGACATGGAGGGGCTGGAGCGTTTCCAGAGAAGAGCACCAAGGCTGGTGAGGGGTCAGGAGCGCAAGTGCTGTGAAGAGTGGCTGAGGGAGCTGGGGTTGTTTATCCTGGAGAAGAGGAAGCTCAGGGCAGACCTCATCAATCTCGACAACTCCCTGACAGGAGAGTGCAGCCAGGTGGGGGTGGGGCTCTTTTCCCAGGGAACAGTGTCAGCACAAGAGGACACAGCCTGAAGTTGCACCAGGGGAGGTTTAGGCTGGACATTAGGAAATATTCCTCACACAAAGGGTGATTTGGCATTGGAATGGGCTGCCCAGGGAGGTGAGAGAATCACCGTCCCTGGAAGTGTTTCAGGACAGCCTGGATGTGGCACTGAGTGCCATGGTCTGGGTGACAAGGTGGTGTTGGGTCCCAGGTTGGCCTTGATGCTCTCCAAGGTCTTTTGCAGCCTGGTTGATTCTGGGATGATTGTGACCCTGCAGGGCCCTGGGGAAGCAAGGGGCCATTGTGACACTGCGGGGACTGGTGGCACTAAGAGGACCATGGTGACACTTTGTGTGACATGGCAGCACAGAGCCCAGGGGCCACTGTGACACTGTGGGGCTGCATGGAAGCAAGGAGACCATTGTGACACTGTGGGTCCTGGTGGAACTACAGAGGCCACTGTAACCCTGCAGGACCCTGTGGGACCATGCAGAGCATTGTGACAGAGCAGGACCTCGTGTCATGATGGGGCCATTGTGACCCTGCAGGGCCCCATGGAACCAAGGGGCCAGTGTTGCTGCTCAGGGACTCGTGAAATGAAGGAAACATGTTTGACACCGTGGTGCCCCTTGGCACCAAGAGGCCATTGTGACCCTGTGGAACCAAGGAGAGCATTGCTGCACTGCCAGACCTCACGGAACCAAGGATCCATTGTGACCCTGCAGGGCCTTGGGGGACCAAGGCACCATTGTGACACTGCAGGGCACAAGGATCCAAGGGACTTGGTGACACCAGGGGGTGCCATGGAACCAAAGGGACATTGTGACACTGGGAGGCCTCATGGAATCCTGGAGACCATTGTGACACTCCAGGGACTCATGGAACCATTGGGACACCAAGTTGTGTGGGAGTGTTGATGTGCTGGAGGGTAGGAGGGCTCTGCACAGGGCCCTGGCCAGGCTGGATCCAGGGCCCAAATCCAACCAGGTGAGGTTTAACAAGTCCAAGTGCCGGGTCCTGAACTTTGGCCACAACAACCCCTGCAGCACTGCAGGCTGGGGACAGAGTGTCTGGAGAGCAGGCAGGCAGAAAGGGACCTGTGGGCACTGCTGGACAGCAGGCTGGACATGAGGCAGCAGTGTGTCCAGGTGGGCAAGAAGGCCAATGGCTGCTGGCCTGGATCAGGAACAGTGTGAGCAGCAGGAGCAGGGCAGGGATTCTTCCCCTGTGCTGGGCACTGCTTGGGCAGCCCCTCGAGTGCTGTGTGCAGTTCTGGGCCCCCCAATTTCAGAAGGACATGGAGGGGCTGGAGTGTGTTCAGAGAAGGGCACCAAGGCTGGGCAGGGGTGTAGAGCACAAGTGCTGTGAGGAGTGTCTGAGGGAGCTGGGGTTGTTTATCCTAGAGAAGAGGAGGCTCAGGGCAGACAAGGCAGTGTCAGGGCACAGGTTGGACTTGATGATCTCCAAGGTCATTTTCAGCCTGGCTGATTGTGTGATTCTCTGAAAGCACCCTTGGAGCAGTTGCAGGATGAGCCCTGTGCCTCCTGTTGACAAGGTGCAGCAGCCCAGGTCCCTGAGCTTCTCCTGCCAGGCCCCAAAGCCCATCCTGTCAGTGCTGCAGAGCCTCTGCAGCCCCTCAGTGCCCACAACAGGGAGCCCCACAGGCAGACACAGCAGCCCAGATGTGCCTCCCTGTCCTGGGCTGCCTCTGGCAAGGCAGCAGCACCAGGCACTGCAGGAGCCTGCAGACAATTCCTGCAGCACTTGGAGGATGATCCTGCTGCCCAAGGGACGTTCCCATGGTGCCAGCTGAGGAACTGAAATGGGGAGTGTGGCCAGAGAGGAAAGGGCAAACAGGGATGGGCTGTGTGCAGGAGAGGGAGCAGGGGTGGGCAAGAGGAAGAAATTTGTGCCAGGAAGAGTGAAGAAAGCAAAGGTGAAGCCAAGGAAATGCTGAGGGCAGTTTGGGGGTGTCTGCCATGCAGCCCTGGCTCTGAGCAACAACGTCCGCAGTGGCAGAGGAAACTGCCAGCTGCTGGGAACAAACTTTGTGTGTGAGTGCAGAGGCCAGGCCAAAGCTGAGTGGTTTCCCCGGCATGGCACAGCCCTTGGTGTCCCCAGGGGCTGATGGCATTTGTGCTCCCTCAGGTTGCTGTGGCCACGCCAAGAGCCTGTGGGTGCTGAGGCCTGCTGTGTGCAATGCCAAGAGGGGCTCCTGAGCCAGTGGTGCCATGTGTGTGCCTGCAAGGAGCCGGCGGCTGTGTCAGCTGGGGCAGAGGCCAGGGCTGCAGAGGGGGGATGTTGTTGGCAGGTGCCTGAGGACGCTGTGGCACGCTGGGCTGGGCTGTGCAGCACAGTGGGGATGGATCAGCCCCTGCTCTGCTGCTCCTTGCCGTCTGCCCTTGCAGGGCCCTTGCAGAGCCCCAGCCATGCTGTTTGCCC
>JAGMWU010001252.1:3808-15316 GCA_018697195.1 Certhia americana | reverse complement strand
ACACCAAGCTCAAACCCCAGGGAATCACACCAAGCCCAAAGCCCAGTAATAAAGCCAGGCTCAAAGCACAGTGCATTAGACCAGGCTTACCCTCCTGGAGCCCAGCAGAGGTCCTGCTCAAAGACAGGGATCTGGGAATGGTGGGAACAGCCCAGCAGCAGCCGGTACAGGTAGGTCCGGGACACGGCAGAGAAACGGGCATGGAATGTGATCGGCACTCGCTGGGCACTGAGGATGCTGTGGGACACAGGGACAGGGGACAGGGACAGGGACAGGGACAGGGACAGGGGACAGGGAGAGGGGACAGGGGACAGGGACAGGGACAGGGACAGGGGACAGGGACAGGGACAGGGACAGGGACAGGGGACAGGGGACAGGGAGAGGGGACAGGGACAGGGGACAGGGACAGGGGACAGGGACAGGGACAGGGGACAGGGGACAGGGAGAGGGGACAGGGGACAGGGACAAGGACAGGGACAGGGGACAGGGGACAGGGAAAGGGAAAGGGGACAGGGAAAGGGACAGGGGACAGGGGACAGGGACAGGGGAACAGGGACAGGGAAAGGAGCAGGGGACAGGGGACAGGGACAGGGAACAGGGGACAGGTTACAGGGGCAGGTGACAGGGATAGGGGACAGGGGCAGGTGACAGGCACAGGTCACAGGGACACAAGCACCACTCTCGAATTCCGAAGCTTTTTTTCCCCCTTGTTTCTTTCCCCTTTCAATCTCCAGTTTCATTTCTCAGCAAACCTACAGTTTGTTTGGAAAGGCAAATCCCTTTTTTTTCCCCCATTCCTCAATCAGTGGAACCCTTCCCATTATTCCTTTTTATTCCTCCATTATTCCTCCAGCCTGCAGGAGAAATCCAGCAGGGAATCCCTGCACAGAGCCACCAGCCCTGCAGGTGCTGCTTTGGAGCAGATCTCTCCTTAGATGGGAGTTTTTTCTCCTCTTGTTTTGCCTTCCTGCCTTTGGAATTTAGCGAGGAGAAAGCCAAAAAAACCCAGGATAGATTTGGGACCACAAATGTCTTTATTTACTTTAAAGAAGGTTGGTGCTCCGAGGATTATATTTTTTTTTTTTGCCAGCTCAAGTGGCTCTGGCTCCCAGCCCTCCCCCTGGCTCAGACCACAGAGGGAGAAATGAAAGCTGAGCTGCAAAGATTTGCAAAAAACAAGCCCAGGAATTGCTCCCCCTGCTATAAACCATCAGGAGAAATGCAAACTCCATCCTCCAGGCCTGCAGTGGGGTTTGCAGCCAGGAGCTCCAGCCTCCTCTAAACACTAAAATAAAATTATTACGTTGATTTCCCTCTGTCTGCATGCCTCCACAAGCACACAGTCTGTCTCCAGCCCTTCTGCTGTTAACACTTGTGTGGTTTTTATTAAATAACCATCCTTGCAGAAGGATTCTTTCAGAGGAGCCTGTTTCTGCTCACATAATCCCTTCAGTGCAGCCAGCTTTTCCTGTTGCAATTGTTCCTTTCAGCCAGGAATGCTTTTCCAGAATTTTCCCCAGCAGCTGCATTTCAGGCCTTGCTGAGATCCCATTTTTAAAAATGGGTGAGCGGTGGTAAATAAAGAAGCGTGGCAGGTTTTATTTACCTTTCCTTTTTTTACCTGAATTTTGAGATCAAAGTAAAAAAAAAAAAAAATATATATATATATATATATAAAAAAAACCCAAAGACATTTAACTAGAAATGGCAAATGTATGAGACAAAAAATCTTCCTGCTCTCCCCACTGCCAAGAGCATCTAAAAGCCAATTTGCAGGAGGTGGGAGGAATCCCAACTCTGCCTTGTCACTCAGACAACTTTTATTGTGTGGTTATAAAACCAGAAACAGGAGGTGTGAGACTCCTACACTGCCATTCCCACTTCAAGGCCAGCAGAGTCCTCTAAAAAATGACTCCAGCTCTGAAATATTCTCTGATTTTTAATTTTTTTTTTTTTTTTTGGGGGGGGGGGTGGGAAGGGATCCTTTCAAATATTAACTTGAAATTAACTTTCACATTTTAAGAGACAGAGCAGCGACCATCAGGCCCACAAAGAAGGTTTTTTTTTACTCAGCCAGTCTGGAATTCTGTTTCCTTTCCAAACTCCATCCACAACAATGTGTCCTCACAAAAATCCCTCTCTCCTTCAGCAGCCACATCAAAGCTCGGGGTTTTCTCTTCAGCAGGAGCAGAGAATTCCTCCTCCTCCTCCTCCTCCTGGCACAGGGATTTTTTTTCCAGAGGGAGGGATGAGGGCTGAGGACGTGCAGGCCCAGGCTTGTCACCCTCTGCTTAATGGGAAGCAGATGAAGCAATTTTTGGGAAGCTGATGGACTCAGAAGCAGGAATCAGTCCCTCAAAGGTACCTCAGGGTGGAACAGGACTTTGCCCACCTGAGATCCCACTCCTGGCTCAGTTTGGAGATGCTCATCCAGCAGCAAATCTGGATTTTCATGGACTGGTCAGTGCTGGTTTCACAAACCTGGCTGCCCCTGGATGCCTGGAATTATCCTTGGAGAACCCTGGGGTGGTGGAAAATGTCCCTGCCCATGGATGGGGTGGAACAGGAACATCCCAAAATCCATCCCATTCCATACTGCCCTGATCCCACTGGGATTCCCAGCTGGATCTCTGGGAGCTCCAGCAGGGATAAAAGGATGGAATTAGGGGGGACAAATCCAGATTTCCTCTGAGATTTGGAGAAATTTGGAGAGGTTCAGAAAAGCTGATGGCCTCAGAAGCAGGTATCACCCCCTCAAAGATACCTCAACAGGACTTTGCCCACCTGAGATCACTCCTGGCTCAGTTTGGAGATGCTCAGAGCTTCCCCCAGCAGCAAATCTGGATTTTCATGGACTGGTCAGTGCTGTTTTCACAAACCTGGCTGCCCCTGGATCCCTGGAATTGTCCTTACACCTGATCCTGCTGCTTGCATCACCCAGCAGCTGATCCCTGCAGCCCATCCCTGGTTCTTATGGGATCAGGAGAATGTCCTTTAAGCACCGAAGGTTTTCCTGTCCACTTCAACCTCTTAATACCCCCCACCCTGAACTGCAGAAAATTTTATTTACACGCAGGGATTGCTGGGCTAGGGACCAGTTTTTTCCTGCTCTTGCAGTAAAAAAAAAGCTGAAATAAAGGATAGGGATAGGGACCAGTTTTTTTCCTGTTCTTGCAGTAAAAAAAAGCTGAAATAAAGGATTCCTTCTCTGCACTGACTCACCGGATGGGCTCAGGCCTGAGGTGGTAGTTGAGCCCCTGGACCAGCTGCTGGCCAGTGAAAGCTGCCTTGCCTGGAGCCCTCTGGATGTCCAGGTGGGCAGCGTTGGCCAGGGCGTGGACGCCGGTGTCCGTGCGGCTGGAGATGTGGAATTTGATGGGAACGCTGGGTCTCAGCTTCTGGGCTGCCTCCTGGAACCAACAGAAGGGGCAATTCAGCAAGGATCCGGCAAAAAAATAGGAATTTGTTTGTTTTCCGTGTGGGGAAGCAAGGTCTGGAATTGGCTTTGGGCACAAGGTGGGTTCGCAAGTGCTTCAAGGCTTGTTCCCCAGGAAATAAAATGGGTTTTTTAGCAAAAACCAGCAAAGCTCAGCCCCTTCAAGGAAGAGAGGGAAAGCTCCTACAAGAGACAGAGAATGAAGTTCTACACATTAAAAGTTTCCATGAATAACTGCAGGGAGACAAATCTCAGGGCTCCAACCTCCCCATGAGGGGAAATAAGGCCTGGAATTGGCTTTGGGCACAAACTGGGCTCCCAATTCCTCCAAGACTTGTCTCCTGGAAATAAAAGCTCAACCCCCTCAAAAAGAGAGGAAAAAAGCTCCTACAAGAGACAGAGAATGAAGTTTCACATAAATAAGTGAAGGGAACCAAATCTCAGAGCCCCAACCTCCCCATGTGGGGAAGCAAGGCCAGGAATTTGCTTTGGGCCCAAGCTGCTCCAAGACTTGTCTCCAGGAAATAAAATGTTGCCAAGAGAGCTTAACCCCCTCAAAGAGAGATGAAAAGCTCCTACAAGAGACAGAGAATGAAGTCCTGGATGTTCAACATTCCCCTCCTGCCCAACCACCCCTCTGTGCTGCTCTCAGAGGAGGTTGGAATTACAGTGCGTTGAGAAGAAGTGATGGAGAAGAGCCTGTTTGGGGGAATTTCTCCTAAAATCAGCAGTTTCTCAGCTTCCACCCCTGAAATCCCCTCACACAGAGCGTCCAGAATGCCAGAGCTTCTTTAGGTGGGCAAAATAAAGTCAAAACTAACTGCTCCTCTCTCTGGGCTCTGTTTTGTGTCATGTGAGCTTCCTTAAGTGCATACAACAAAGCAGAAAATATTCATCTCTTTACCCTCTTCTTTGTGTTGTTGGGTGAGGGGGGATAAAAGACAGAGGATGACCCATTTCAGCCCATTTCAACCCAAACCTCAGGCCCCCAGACAGCAAATCCAGTGAAAACTACTACAGGGAATAAGTGAAACATCTGAAAGAGCAAAAAACCACAAAAGGAGGCAGAAAACCAGAGGAATGACTCAAAATTTCCTTCTTCCCATCCCCACTCCCGAGCACTGAACGCAGCGGTTTTTATTGGATTTTAATTCAGTACAAGAGTCAATAAAGTTCGAGTTGCTGACTCACAAATACCTTCCAGACTCCTGTTGGAGCAGTCAGGGTTCTGAGCTCTCAGAAATGTTCCATGAAAATGCACAGGGAGGCAGAGAAAAATGTAACCAAGCTGCAGGGGGAGGCCTGGGAAAGAGAACCGAGTGGATTTTTCTCTTCCTAATCCTTCCATTTGGAGTTCACATGTGGTTACAATTAACAGAGAGAAAAAAAAAAAAAAAAAAAACAACTTTATTTATCACCCTGGAGCAGAGAGGAGCAGACAGAAATGAAATCGTTTCCTGCAGCAGACCTTGGCTTGTGCCTCAGCAATTTGTCTGAGAGCAGGAGCTGATTTTGCAGAGCAAAGTTTCTCCAGAGATGTTTGGGTTTTGCAGGCTCCTCCCTCCCTCTCTCCACCCTTTTCTCCCCCTCCTTCCTCAGCAGACAAAAACCAGGCAGTGGGAACGAGAGTTGAGAGAGACAAGGGGAGAGAACATGGAAAACATCCTCTTTTTTTTGGCTCCAGGCTTGGGTGCAGCAGTGCTTTGGATCCCTCAGTGCATCCCAGCTCCATCTGGATAATCAGGAACCGAGCTGGATCATCACAACACTGGATTTCTCCACTGGAAACCAGGCTGGAGAGGAAAAGAGGAGCAGAATCTCAAGTAAATCTGGTTATTTCCCCTGCCCAGCCCAGCCAGCAAATCCACAAAGGTGCAGGACTGGGGATTTTTCCTCCCACAAATGGGATTTTCACAGCTGCCCCTCTCCATCAGATTTTTTTCCCACCTTGCTGAGCATCCAAAGGAGGAATGTGACCATCAATGACACCAAATAAATCCCAGTTTGTGAAGCTCAAAGCTTGGGGGATTTTTCTTCCAACACAACAGGGACCAAAAAAAACACTGACAATATTCTACCAACTGCTGCCTCCAGCTTCAATTTTAATATTTCATTTCTTTTGGATGGGATATAAGCTCCTTAAAGAGGAAAATTTCTGAACTGCAGAACTTCTCTTTGCAGGCAGCTTAAGAAACGACCCCTTCACCTTTGCAAATATCTCCAATCTGAATATCCAAAGTCCTTTGAGCACTGAAGGTTTCCTGTGCACTTTAATCTCTTAATATCCCCCACCCTGAACTTCAAAAAAGTGCATTATTTACATGCAGGAATTGCTTGGATAGGGACCAGTTTTTCCTGCCCTTGCAGTAAAATCAAGCCCCTAAAACAGGCAGGGCTTTCATCTGAGGAACTCCCAAGGTTTCAGTGCTGTTAATCCAGATCCCCATCCTGTCTGGGATCATCTGTGGCTTCCCAGGGGGAAGCTGAAGCAGGAGTTAAGCTAAAAAGAAATGAAGAGGATAAAGGAATAAAGGAGCTGGGCTGTCCTGCGTGCACTCAGAGTTCACAGCTCTCTGCTCCCTCCTTTAAGCCACAGGAAACGTCAATTTTTTTTCTTCTTTAGCAGGTGCTATAAACACTGAAATCTTGGCTTTGGCACCTGCTGGAGGCTTCTCACATCTCACCCATCCCGAATTTTTCCACACAGCCACATTCCTGGAGCAGCCAGCAGCATCCCAGGGTGCAAGTTTATCCCTCAGACATGCCAGGGATGCAGGGGGAAAGCATTAATTGTATTTAATTCAAGGCTTCGTTCACTGAGCGCTTCCATAGCTCGAATTACGCTGGAATTTCCACTGCTGGCTGCCAGAATGATATGGATCCACATTCCAGATTGCTTTTATTGCTCCCAGCTCAGTTTTCCTCTCATGCTGGAGGGGCAGGAGGAAGAACAGGCCCACTGATGAACATCACCCACGGCAGGAGAGCAAAAGTTCATCCATTTCCCCTCCTGAAGTCTGAATTTAAAAAAAAAAAAAAATTTTAAAAATCCTCCAGATTTTCCATTGACCTTTACAGGCATGGGGAATGTTTTGGAAAAATAAATTTTTCGCTTCCCCAGCAGCTGGATTGGTCATGGTTTCATCCTTTGGAGTGGCCTCAGACACAGAGGCTGCAGTGCTCTACCAGGGAGCTGCACAATTTATTAATTAGAGTTTTCTACTAATTAATAACATGCAAGCTTCTGGTTGCAAGTCATCACAGCCTCCCTGACTCACTGGGTGCTATGTCAGCTGAAACTAATTAAAAATCCAGCTCATTTTCAGTTGGAGAGATAAAATGGAAGTGAGTGCCAGGAAGGATACGCTGAGAATGTGGATTTTGTTAGAAGAGAAGGTTTCCAAAGCAATCTCCGACGTCACTGGAATTATTATCAAAACAGAGGCTGAAGATGACAGTTCTCTTTGTCTGTTTGAATTTCTGGCTCTTTTTTTAAAGGATGTGGGGAAGGAGGTTGTAGCAGAGCTGCCTTGCATAGTAAGGAGCTGGTGTTTCTCCTTTTTCTCCTCTCCTACTCCCTTTGCCTTTCATGAAGAACAATATCTGCCCTTAGCACAAGGCTGCTGGCCAAAACAGCGTTTTGTGAGGGGAAGATGAGTTTGGGCAGCATTTCCCAGCAAAATGGGAAATGGGAGATGGTTCCAGGCAGGCCTGAGAAGGAAGGGAACTCTGTAGGTCCCAGGCAGGTGTTTTTTACCACAAGAAACAGCAAAAAGTGGGAAATTCCTTTAGAGCAGAGCCATTTCTTAGGATTGAGACAGAGAATGATGTCCTGGATGGTAAAAATTCCTGTGAATAACTGGAATTAACAAATCTCAGGGCTCCAACCTCACCATGTGGGGAAATAAGGCCTGGAATTGGCCTTGGGCCCAAATTGGGCTCCCAAGTGCTCCAAGACTTGTCTCCTAGAAATAAAGTGTTGCCAGCAAAGCTCAACCCCCTCAAAAAGAGAGGAAAAGCTCCTACAAGAGACAGAGAATGCAATCCTGGATGTTAAAAGTTTCCATGAAGAACTGGAGGGAGCCAAATCTCAGGGCTCCAAATCTCCCCATGTGGGGAAACAAGGCCTGGAATTGGCTTTGGGCACAAGCTGGGCTCACAAGATTTGTCTCTAGGAAATAAAACGTTGCTGGCAAAGCTCAGCCCCCTCAAAAAGAGAGGAAAAGCTCCTACAAGAGACAGAGAATGAAGTCCTACATGAATAACTGGGCGAAGCCAAATCTCAGAGCTCCAACCTCCCCATGTGGGGAAACAAGTCCTGGAATTGGCTTTGGGCCCAAGCTGCTCCAAGACTTGTCTCCAGGAAATAAAATGTTGCCAACAGAGCTCAGCCCCCTCAAAGAGAGATGAAAAGCTCCTACAATTATCTCTGGACTAAAACAAGGCTCTATTTCCTCTGGACAGTCCCAGGGCTCTGTCACAGAGCAGCACCAAGGACTAAAAAAGCTTTGCAGTGACACTGGGTGCCAAACAGATCGGTTCAGCCCCAGCCCAGTCATTTTCCCTCAGCCCAAACTGACACAAAACCATCCAGCCCACTCCAATTTCCACCAGACAGCTGCTGAAACGCCAAATCTGCATCTCCCAGGTTATTTGCTTGCCTGGGACTGCAAACAAGTGGCAGAACATCCTCACAACACAATAAGGATCTCATTACAGCTTTCATTTTGCCCTTCCTTTCTCTTGCCTTCCTGGCTTTGGGGAAAGCAGTGAAGTTCAAAGCTGCAGAGAAAAGGAGGAAGGAAGAGAAATTCCTGCAGGCCCCACAAGTTTTCTATTAAAGCTGCTTTAAGGCTTCCCATGTGGTTCCAATAGACACAGCAGTGCCCAGCATCAATACCACCACATGAAAGCACCGAGCTGGCCTGCAAAGTGCTGATACTGGGAAAAGGCAACACCAAAGAAGCTCAAGTTTGTCTTTTTCTCCTCTTCTGTCCTCCTCTAATCACCCACCCTACCCACGTGCCCGTTCAGACATCGCTGGGATAATGCAGAACAACTGCTGGGCTCACCCCAAGTCCAGAGCCTGGGGCCCTGCGTGGCTCAGAGGATGAGATAAATGGGAGAGAAAATCCTTTCGGGCTGTTCTTTCAGGCTCTGCACAATATTTAGACGCTTTCTCTGCCACGGCCTCGGGCAAGAAGCCACACAAGTACACCCTGAGAACTCTGATTCCAGCCATAATTCCTGACATTTCCCTTTTGAGGGAGTGATGTCTTAAGTTACAGCTTTGATATTTTTCACATTCTGGGCTGTTTTGGGGCAGTTTTGGGTTTGACATTCAGAGCTGTGTGCACAGGGCAGGTGGAGAAAACAATTCCTGCTGCAGCTTGTGCTGCTCAGGGCACAGGGAATGAGGCTGAAGGCTCCCAGTTTGGTGTCAGGGCTCAGCAGGGAGCAGCTGAACCCCTGGAGGATTTGAGGCTGAGCCCTGAAGTTTCAGCTTTGATATTTTTCAGGTTCTGGGCTGTTTTTGGGGGGCAGTTTTAGGTTTGACATTGTGAGCTCCCGAGCTCTGTGCACAGGGCAGGTGGAGAAAACAATTCCTGCTGCAGCTGGGCACCAAGGACAACTTGCAGGCCCAAGAACAAAGGCAAGGGGGAAGTGAGAAGGGAAACCAAGGAGGCTGGAGCTCCATAAGCTGGAGCTGGAATTGCACAATGAACCCCAATTAATTAGCATTAATGCTGATGGAGCAGAACTTCTCCCAGGGTGAGCCCTGGTGCTCAGTGCCCCATTCTGGGCCCATTTTGGGGTCACCTGGGGTGCTCTGGTGCTGCCCAGGTGTGCCCAGGGAGGAGTTATTTTAATAAATCCCAGCTTTAGCCTTTGCTCCAGCTCAGCCTCCAGAAGGCAGCAGTTTCTGGCACTCCAGATGGGACAGTGTGGAATCTGGAGCAGCAGGAATTCTCACAGAGTGTGGGGATGTCCTGTCAATGTCACCTGGTGGGACACCAAGGCTGCTCCTGGACAACTCTGTCCTCCACACCACCAGGGCTGCAGCCACTGCAGAGCCCAAGGTGCTGCAATTTGTGATTTGGGTCAGACAGACTGACCACAAATGGGAACTGAGTGACAAAATTAATGCCCAGGTGTGCTCTGACCTGCAGAAATCAGCTCTTCAACAACCTCTTATCTTCCAGGCAGGCACAAGCTTCATTTTGAACTCCATGATGCCTCCAAGACAAGAGAAATAATTCAGCTTCCTTTTGATTCCTGCCCTGTACCAGGCTCAGCAGCTCAAAAGCAGCTTGTAGTTAATTTACAGTTTTAATTCACAATTGAATTACAACGCTCAGGTGACCCATTTTCTACTCCTGGGGACAAAAATGGGTTTTTTTACCCTCCTGTTCACACTCACTGCCAGCCCAAACAGCACCTGGGGTCCTCAAACCCTTCCCAGCTCCAAGGGAATCCCAGGGAGCACTGATAACAGGATCATAATTTTTTTTCCCCCTGCCATAACAGAACTCCAAAAAAAAAAAAAAAAAAAAAAAAATGGAAGCAGCAGGGAACAATGGACATCCTGCTGTGCTTTATTCTGAAAACCTCTGTCAGGGACATCCTCTCCTGAGAGGAGACAGCATCCAGCTGCTAAATCCATCATGGAATTGGACATGAAGCAGAACTGAGGCCGTTTTAGGGACAAGGGGAGGCAAAGCCACAAGTTCTGACAAAGCTCAGGTGGGCCAGCACCTGAGCAGGGGCTCTCAGAGTCAGTTCTGGGCTCAATGAAGTCTCACTGAAGGGTTCACATCTTTTGAAGGTCAGAATCTGTATAATGACATCATTTTAAGTATTTTGAGTTGAACTTTACAGTGTTTAGCACTCTGGCAGTTTCACTGAGTGTCCATCTCAAGAACAGTATTTACCCCTGGTAATTTCTGGAGCTGAGCAATGTGACCCTAAAAACTTCATTTTCACGACAACGGGATTAGCAAGGACCTACCTCCAAATAATTCTGGACTCCAACCAGGGCCTGATCAGTCTTGGTCTCCATAACCCCACTGCAGAGCAAAACAAACACCATTTATTGATGTGTGCCAAAATTCAAAGGCTTGACAGAGCCCACCAACAAATCCAGGAGTTCCTGGGAGATTTCCTGGGTCTTCCCACAGAATTTGCAGGGACCAAATGCTGAGGAATGGACAGGAAAAGTGCCTTAGTGGTTATTACATTTATTAAAACGAAAATTAATAAAATTAAAAGTGGTTATTTTCAAGAAGGGATGTTGGAAATAAAATAATCCTTCAACTGTTCCTCTCTGGACTGGCCCTTGAGACAGAGGCTGACAGGAGAATATAAGGCAGATAAATTAAATTAGTCTGAGATAAAACTACTTTAAGGCCAGGAGTTGGTTGCCAATTGCAGGCCAGGACTTGTGAATGTCATAAATTGACTAAAAGGCCCCGAAGAGAGTTTGTGGTGAGCTTCCTGCTCTTGTTCCACACAAGCTGCTGAAGGGCTGAGAACCACCCTGGGGCTAATCCCAAACCACTCCGAGGAACTGAGACCCCACAGTGACCCCGTGCACGAGCTGTGGGGTGTGGCACAGGCCGGGGTTGTGCTGTGACATCCTCCAGATGGGCACAATTCCATTTGTGTGTCCTCCCACACGCCTGGAAACGGGAGCAGGCACAAATCTGCCCGTGGGATGTTGGTGAGGGCTGGGGAAAGGCAGCTTTGGGCAGGGAGCACAGCCCAGGGATGGCTCCCCATCACCTCTGGGGCACCACAAACCCTCTCCAGCTCTGTCCTCCTGTGCTCTGTCCTCCTGTCCCCAGCCTGAGGGAAATCTCCCTTCTGCTCTGGCCTTTCCTGTCTTTTTTCCTGCTGGTTTTATGCATTTCCTGCCCTTGCCATCCCTTCCCTCACAATTCTGTGCACAGCAAAGTCCAGCTCTCACCTGCTCAGCCAGGGATTGAGCTCACCTGGACACTTGTTCTTGTCCATCCCTCATCAAACTCTGCCCTCCCCAAACTCTGCTCTCCCCAAATACTCACATCCCAAAT
>JAGMWU010001244.1:0-15395 GCA_018697195.1 Certhia americana | reverse complement strand
TAAAGGCATTAAAAAGGAGAAAAAGCTCCTGCCCTTTTTCTTCAGTTCCATGGGACCAATCTCAGAACTAATCTTGGTTAAAATTTTATTAGTGACCTTGGCAGAAAACATGTGTGTGCTAATGAAATTTGCTGATGACATAAACCTAAGACCTGCTGTTACAACAGAAAAGGGTTGGAATACCTTATTGAAAGAATTGGATGAGTCTGCAGAAAGAGAAACTACATGCAATGTAATAGAAGAAATGCAAAGTTGTGCCTTTAGCAAAAATTCCTTTGAATTTTAGTTAAGTGGGGTGAAGAGGACGGACAGAAGGAAGAAAAAGCAAGGAAGGAAGAAAAGTTGCACAAATTAATCGCTCACCCTGCAGTGCCAGTTCTGTCAGATGGGCACATGGAACTGTCTGGGCAGTCATACCCACAGCCACAGCCCCCCTTTCTGTCAGCTATCACCAGCATAGGCCAGGGGAGGTGAGTCTGGCAGGATTTTCCTGGAGCAGTGGAAGCATCTGACAATTTCTGACTTGGTGGTGCAGTGGCCTTGTGCCTCTCATTGTGGAGGTTTGGGGGTTTTTCCCTTGCCATTGATTTATCTCAGCTTATTTCCCATTCTTTCACTGGTAATTTCTGAGTGTGAAAGCGAGTTCCAGGGAGTGTAAAGAAAACAGCATCATACTGGTGAAACTGTGGGACAGATCAAAAACTTGGAGTCTTTTGTCAGGATGATGACTGTGCTTTGGACCTGCCCTAACTGTGTGAGGGTATGAGTAGACCTGGAGGAGCTACTGGTGTCACACACGTATGCAGAATGATACACGGAAAGGGGCAAATATCACCTTTTTTTTTTTTTCACAGGCTGGCAACTAACAGTGGGCAGGCAGTGCCTGCTCACTCCTCGGGCTGACGGGGCAATGCCACCCAGCCCTGCAGCCCCGAGTGCCCTCCCGGGATGAGTGACCCAGGGCGGGCCCCTAGGGGCTCTCCATCACCGTGCTCACCTCCGCGCTGCAGGTGGCGATGCCGCAGGAAGTGCTCAGTGATTTATTTCCCCCCTGAACAACCGAGAGGCAGTCAGAGGAGGTTAATCTCCACACCCTCCTCTCGGCTTTCCCGACTGGAGCCGCACGGCCCGGCCAACCTTGTCGCCTTCCGCCGGGCGCCGGGAAGCGAAAGCGAAAGGCCCCGGCCGGGCTCTGCTCCGGCACCCGGCGGCTGCCGCTCCGCAAGCCGAGCCTCTGCTAAAAGGCAAAAGGTAAAAGGCAAAAGGTAAAAGGCAAAAGGTAAAAGGCAAATGCCGACGGGCTTCCTAGAGGGAGAGGGGCCGGGAGGGGTGCGGGGGCGGTGGGACCCCGGGGGCTCATCCAGAGAGCACTTCGGCGACGTGTCTGGATACATGGATCTATATAGGGATGCGTCAGACCAGGCGCTTTATGCTTCTCGTTTTGGCAACCTGCTGGGTTGCCCTTTTACCGTAACGCAGCTTTTTTTTTTTTTTTTTTTTTTTTTTTAATGTGAAGTGCCCTCTCTACAGGGGAGCCAACCCTTGGGGGGTCTGGGATCTGACCCACGTTTTCCCCCATTGGGCAGCGTCTGCACCGAGCTCACCCGGCCGGTGGCACGGCCAGGCTTTCCTAGGTTCCTTCTGCAGGACACCTTCATTATTGCTGTTTCCCGGAATTATATGGTTCAAAGGTCGTAACAGGAAAGATTGATACTGTAGCAGATGTTATATGAGGCTGTTACTTTGCACTTCTGCTTGAGAACAGAGTTGTGGTTATTTGCTTTAGTACAGGACAGCTGAATGGGACTTTGTACATTGAGAACATGTTTGGTGGGTTGGTGAATTTGAACTCTTGTGGATATTCCCACTGACTTCGTAGGAGAACTCCATGGGACAAAAAATTTCTGCAGATTATTCCTTTTGCAGAACTTGAGCTTGTATTATTACACTGAGGGGAAACTGAAAATGGAGTGACAATTGCAGTAAGCATTCTGGGTTGTCTGGATGTGGTACATGTTGTGCATCTTAAGTCTGAACACTCTAAGCCATAAAATAGCTCTTGAAGAATACCTCCAGCAATGCATTGGTGTGCTGTGCTTTCAGGGTTCTATCTCCTCCCCTTCGTTGCTTGAAAATGGTTTCTCTTCAGTCCCACTATGATAGATATTTATACATCGCTAATTCACTTTTCAGCACTTTGTGTTGCATCATGTGTTTGGCGTGTAGTTAAAATCCATACTGCTGTGTGCATGCATAAGGAGCTGAATTTATGTTGTATATGGAACCTTTCCAGATGTCTGAGCAATGACTCTGTTTTTTTGTCACAAGTTTTCCAGGCAGAAGGTGACACAAAATTTAGTTAAGGCTGATTTAGTTCCCCAGGGGAGCTGTGGTAGGCTGTGAGTACATACTAAAACCGGTTCCTCTTGTTTGCTGCCTTTGCATTCCTGCAATTCCTGCCATCTAACCCCCCCTCCCAAGACAGCCTGGTAGAAGTCCCCCAGCAGGCTGAAACCATTCAGGCCAGACAAAAGAGACGGAGCCTCTCTTCTCACACTTCCACAGCAGGGAAGCAGCCCATTCCCGGTTGGGTGCCTCTTTCCTTTCCCACAAGGGGAGCCGAAGGGACAGCCAGGACTCCTATCCTTGCTGCAGTGTTTTGTATTGATGGCCTTGCTGGCGATTTGGCTTTCCTTTTCTTTTGAACACCGGTGAGCTGTTGGCCTTTTACTCTGAGCTCAGTGATGGTTCAGCTTCTCGTTGGGTAAGTCCAGCCTGAGTGGCTGGACACAGAAGCAAAGCTCCTCATGGAGCAGGAGTCAGGGTCACTGAAGGGAGTAGCCTCATTTCAAACTCCAAAGCCTCTCCCAAGGAGGTGTGACCCCTGATTCTGGGAGGTATTTTGGCATCTAAGTGTGATATTTGCCACTGAGACGTTATAGACCTTCAGGATGCTGTCTAAAGAGGCATGCTGTTTGAGCCTCTAATCAAGGAGTTTGATAAAAGTTCTCTGGTGAGTAGATCTGAGTCAGTCACTGTTGCTTCTGTAGCCAAATAAATTACTTTTAAAAGTTGCTTTGATGCAAATGATTTATTACAGTACCTTTAGACAAAAATGTCCGGTAATGCTAAGTGGAACTTTAATAAGTGAAATGAAATGTAGTTCTTGTGTGATTTTGTACATTGTTAGAGAAGGAAGTCAAAAAGTAAATAAGCATGGGGAGATATAAACTATATTTTTTAAAGTTATCCTGGACTGAATAAATGTTTGATAGTAGTACTGCCAGGGGAAATTTCTAAACATAAATATTTTTTGTACACCCCTATGAACTTTAAGTAATTTTTATAAAAAGAATATGCACACAGACATGAGGTCATTGTGTGAGATCATTTGAGGTGTTCAAAGCTGCACGAGTGTTGTTTTTTAATAGGTTTTAAATTTAAGAGACTTTTTTCAGATAAATTGTTCAGGTTTGAACCAGTCTTTGGTGCAAAGGGTTTGTGCATACTATAGCTGTGTTTCCTCTCTGCTGACTGAATTGGTTTAGTTTTGAAAGCCAGGTACAACAGAACAATCATTGTCTAAGAGATATTGTGTTATTGAAACTATAACTGCTATTTAAAATTGATTTTTAAATCATAATTATAATTGTTTGTGGTTGGTGCTTGGTTTGGCTATTGTTTTGTTTTGTTTTGTTTTTAAATGAGATTTAGCATTATATGACTGGGGTTAAGGAGTGTCACCTTGTAAGCAATATAAACCATGGCACAAGAGCTTCCTGTGGCTGGGGAAGTTGGATGCATCTCTCAAACGTGGAAATTGGGAATCCAGGTGGGCTGAGCTCAGGAATGGGTCGAGCAGCCAAGGTCACTTTGAGGGTGGCTCCCCAGCATTGGCAGGATTAGCTCTTGCTGCTCACCTTGTCCACAGCTGTGGTTGCAGAACTCCTGTCAGCCTCCACACCAGCACAACCCATGGCCAGGCAGAGGATGCCTGAGCGATATGCAGCGTTGGAGTCACAAAGGTTCATCCCTCTTTGCTTTTGAAGAAAAAAAGAAATTACATTTCCTGTACATCCCTTCTTAAGGACTCAGTGGAGCTGCAGAAAAGCAGCAGCTATTTGGTGTCCAGGAATGAAGAGGTCTGGGAAGGATTTATATGATACTAACAAACAAATAAAAAAGCGCCACATAATTTTGCATGAAAAAGCAGGCTAGGCTATGTGGACAGCATCAAAATTTTAATGGCAAAATAAATACAGAGAAAAATTTGGAAAAATGTAAAATCTTACTGGCTTTAGTTGATAGCCCCACCCCAAAAAAAAAAAAAAAATCCAAACAACAAACCAAACCAAACCTTTAGAATTCATAGAATTCATCACCACTGGTGGTGGGAAGCTTGTATCAGCAAGTTTCTGAAAATGAAAAGGAAATGAAGGTGTGGAGTAGTTATAAAAGTATTCCCAGAAGACCTTTATTTTAGCAACACTGCTGGGTATTTACTCTAACAAGCACAAAATCAGTTGTATGTATACGCTGTTCACACCTGACAGCTTAAAAACTGACAGCTTGGTTGGTGCCTTTTCAAGGACAATTACTAAAAAAGCTTTCTTTGCATCGGATGAGCCTGGCAGTTAGTATTACTGTATACTAACTGTATACAGTATAATAAAGAACAGCTTAGTTGAATCATCAAATTTTCCCTGACCCAAACTAAAATAAGCTCTTTTGTTATAAAATGCAAGGCATTTTAAAAAGAGAATGAACAAACAGAGAATGTAATTGCTGACTTATAATAGCTGGTTTAAGAAATAAGAACATTCTAGGAAAGAAAAACTAAAGAAGAAATGGTTATTTCTTCTCCACTTCTGCTGGAAGACTTACTGTGTTCATACTTACCAAATCTTTCATTCTTTATTACTGACTTCACTTTATTTGATATTGATGCAATCCATGTTCCTTGCGAGTTTTTCTCCTCCTCCAGCACAGTCTGCTGTTTGAAGGCATAATCTTTTAATTTTCACAACATATACAGAGTGACTGCAGATGAGGAATCAGTAGTGTGAGCTGACAAACATGAAAGAAGTAGCAGTCCTCTAATCATGCAAATGTGGGATGTGGTGGGTCAAACCAGGCATTTGTAAGAAATTTTGAGTCTCCTGAGTGCTGCCGTTTACTGGGGCCGCAGGTGCCTCTGAGAACCAAGAACTTTATGTCCAATGCCAAGCACTCAGCACTGGATTCCAGCTGTTACTTGGGAGGTTTTCTTCAGTAGACTGGTTGCTACACTCAGTTTTCTTTTATTCTCAAGTCAGTCTTTTATGATAAGCTGGTCTCCTAGCTTGAGAGTTTTTGAAGAGAAAAGCCCCTCTCTCTGCATATATATAAGTGGTTTTGGGGAAAAGCAAATATATATAGACACTCCTTTAAGCTATTCTTTCATGTCTTCAAACTATTCCAGAAGTAATGATTATATTTCTGTTTTTCACCATTCAGGGATCATGGCAGCTCTGTCATTCAAGGGGAGCAAGCCAGGATCAGCTCTCTTGGGGGGGTTGCTCCGTTCATACCACTTGGATTTTTCTCTTGGCAAACTTACTTACAGGAAGTGTTCAAATTGTCCAAGAGAAGGATTTTCTTAAATGACTTGCAAAGTCTCTAGTTGGAAATTGTTGGCTGAAAATGGATTCCGGATCATCCATATTCAGTCTGAGACCATCCCTTCTCCTGTTTCTTTTGTTCAAACCTTGTCACTATATCTGTATCCACTGTGTTACTTGACCAGAGGGAATCATAACCATCTCAGTAGAGGTGAACAGTTCTTCAGATCACGCTCTCCTGTGCAGAAACCCAAGTAGGAATTGCATTGAAAAAACCCCAAACCCCGTCTATTCTGAGCCTGTAATTAAAAACATGTCTGTGCACACATGCACAAGGACCTAAAATTCCCATTGTTGTCAAACTCATCTCTGGCATTCCTGAAGATTTGCATACTAGGCTTAGGAAGTATATTGATACTCCTGTAACAAACTCTGTGGCTTTAGATTCATAAATAAACTTCCAATGAAAACACTAAACATTGTATTCTGTTGTAGGATAGCACACTGATACCAGTGCAGGTTATCACTGGATGAATCCCAAGGATCTCTGTAGTAGCTGCGGGACTCCTCCACCTCAACACGATGGAATAACAGGTAGTGATTGTAGAGTGCTATTTCTGAGGCCAAGCAGTGTGAGAGGATGTAAAAGCTGATGTGCTGATAGAAAAAAATGGTGAGATAGAACAATCTTAGGTTTCACTTCAAGGTACGTTAGTGGACACAGATTTTCTGCTTATTGTCCCCAGCTGGGATTCATTTGGCTTTCCTCTTATCTCTTGTCTCCTTACCTTGTTCAAATCCCATTTCTTTCACTTAGCCTTCTTGTAACCTTTCCTAAACTCCTGTCTTCCTCTCATGCTACTTTTGAGGGTGGAAGATTTGAACCCACAAGTAAAGTTGTGAAGAACTAAAAATAGAATCTCAGACTTGGAAATTCAGGTGATACCAACTAGGCTGTGATACCAGTCCTGTCCATAGCAGAGAAAATTCCCTGCAGTGTAACTTCATTGCCCTTCAGCAGTGATGGCCTTAAGGGCTTTTTCTACACTTTGTTCATTCTGAAGGTATCTTTCATACTTCTTTCACATTAATACATTCTGGGAGTGTTTCTTTTAACTGTAAATTCTTAGCAAAGGCTATAGCTGACCTTGTGTGCTGTGTGGTGATTGTATTTCACTTGTTTTTTATTACTTTGAAATTAACCTTTTGGAAGACTTTGGGCTTACTCTTCCATATGGCTCACAAAAACATCAGGGGATACCTGGCAGGAAGGATCATGGTGATAAGCTGCATATCAGAGCTTCAAGAAGGACTTAGTTGTTCTATGACATAGGGTGACATTCCCTGACATAGTGAGACATGGTGACAGCACAGCCTACTGATGATAACAGGTAACAATTTACATCATATTCCAAGTCTCTGCAGATAGATACTTTAAAATGACCCCCCAAAATTTAAACTAAACCTTAAGCTCCTTACAGAATTCTCAGTGGGGCTTTTATTTGCCATCCCAGGCTCACACTGATAAGCATGGACTAGGTGCGAAAAGGGATGCACAGGAAAAAGTTTAAAAGTTATTTACCAGGAAATTGGTATTTTCCCCATGCTTGATGTTGCCCTCTCACACACATGTGTTTACTTAAATTTTTCCAGAGATGCCTACCAGCTAAAAAGCTGCAGAGCCACTTCTGTATGAACGTTAAGGAAAACCGATTTCATATGGTTTGTTAGACTGCTGGATGTAAGGTCTATAAATGCATGATAATGTGCATGCTGAGAATCCAGTGTATTGGTCGGTCCATCTTGATATACTTCATAGTATCTTTTATCACATTGCTAAGAAGAACTAGAGAAGATTCAGAATATAAATCTAATGAGTCTGTTCTTAATTTTTAGAAGGCATTGAAATATTATGAAAGAATGTATTACCTGCTGTACAAGAAATAGCAAGACTTAAGTATTTTTGTTCACAGAGTCTACACATGTCTTTCCTATTATTGTTCAGTATTTAAATCTGTCACATGAGGAGGAAGAAAAGCACAAAATTATTATGTTTGCTATATCCATAATCTTTCATGTGTTTACACGTAATAAATATATAGAATAATTGAAGCAATGAGAAAACTCAGGAGTTTCATGGTATTCTTTATCTCAGTCTAACTCACTGCTTTGGTCAGTGTTACTAATGAAAGTTTGTAATGTCAGGTGAGCTTCCACTTTTAGAAACTGTCCCAAACTGTGGAAGCCACTTGCTCGTTAAATTCCACCTGCAGAGCTGCCTCCAGCCCTGGGGTCCCAGCACAGGAAGGAGAGGGAGCTGCTGGAGCAAGTCCAGAGGAGGCACCAAGATGATCAGAGGGATGGAGTGCCTCTCCTTTGAGGAAAGGCTGAGGGAATTTGGTTTGTTCAGCCTGGAAAAGAGAAGTTTTGGGATGACCAAATTGTGGCCTTCCAGAACTGAAGGAGGCAACAAGAAAGATAGAGGGAAACTATTTAGAAGGTCCTGGAGTGACAGGACAAGGTGAGAATGTGTTCAACCTGACAGAGACCAGGCTTAGATTGGATGTTCAGAAGAAATTCTTCTTTGTGAGGGTGGGGAGACCCTGGCACAGGTTTCTCAGAAGCTGTGGCTGCCCCATCCCTAGAATGCCCATCAAGTGTTGGATGGGGCTTGGAGCAACCTGGTCTAGTGGAAGGTGTCCCTGCCCATGGCAGGGGGTGGGACGAGATGAGCTTTCATGTCCTTTCTAACCCAAGCCATCCTGGGATTCTGTTACTCTGTGAAATGTAAAATTGTTTTTGAATTTTTCTTTGGTTGTAATTTCAAAGCATCTGTAAAAAACTAGTGGGGGATGTGATTTGAAATACCAAGATTCTGAGGATGGGATGTACTGATGTGAATAGAGGGGAAAATTGAGGTGGACAGCATTATGAGAGGATTTGGTTTCAGGGTTAAAGTTGAGGTGGCTGTTCTTGCTGCTGGATTATATGGCTGGTATTGAAGATATGAACTGGTTTGGGCCCTCCTGAGCTCCTTGACACCAGCGGAGCAATCCCTGAGTTATCTGAAACACTCACCCTTGTCAGCTCAGTGGACACTGTGCATTGAACTCTTGTAGTAAAACACTCCATGCTTTACAACAATACATTTTCTGCACAGTAAGTTTCCATAACATAACAAACTATCCAGCTTGCAGATATTTAATCCTAATACTTGTGAGTTAATGGAGAAATAATTGGTTGAGAAACAGTCTAGTGCAAATGAAGAAACAGTGGCATGACAGGTGTTGTTGTCATGATTTAAGCTGATTTTTCAACTGAGTTTATAGCTAAACATGATCTAGCTAAACACATGGCTATATGATCGCCAAATAAAATGCTTTTGGAACTCTGATACTTTACAGTACTGTTTTGTTTTCTGCAGTTCAGAGGTGGAAGGGATGATGGTAAGCCTGGGTATTTTGTCAAGAACCAGAAACCTTGACCTGTGTTGCATAAATATAAGAACAGGAATTTATTTAAAAAGCCCTAATTTATTCCACCCAGAGGAATTCCCAGTGAATAATTATGCAATTTATAGAACCCTTTTTATCACAATACACCAACGCTTTGTCCAGTAACGAGTCAGAGGAGTTTAATTAAAACCCACAATCTTAAAATATACTTGTCTGCAACTGAAAGTATGTAATCCCTTCAGATGGAGTCTAGTTAAACAGGAGTTTAGCCCAACATAATTCTGCCACATTAGTGTGTACTGCAGTATATTAATTTGGAGAGCAAGTTCCATAGATGACTGATCATTAGTGTTTATTATGATTACATTATAGTAATTTTTGTTTAGTCAATAACCAGTTATGCTGAATTCAAAAAATGGTGTAGTGTATTTATTGCAATCACTCATCCATGTTCAGATAATTTTGTCCTAATGATAAAGCAAGCTTACATAAGGCTTTATGTCAACTGGTTATGCATTAGGCATTTTTTTTAACCTCATGTGCTTTTACTGTGCCAGGTGAACAAGTGCCTGTGATAAGAAAATATCTGCACTGTTTCAAACAATAAAAAAGTATTTCCAAACCCTCTTTGCTAGTAATGGCTAGAAATAGTCCCTTTGCTTTAGTGCTTTCAGAACTAGGAATGGCTGATACATGCAGGTATTTATATGGAGAAGGGAAACACTCTTTATTTCAGTGTGACATGCTGAATTCTTTTCCATAAATAGATTTTTCACTCCTTCCAGCAGAAAAGGTATGGCTGGGGGTACGGGGAAGAGATTGTGCTCACATATTTTGTGGTCAGTGAAATGACACTGTGTCACAGGTTTTCCAGAAGAGAAAAACTGGGGATGGAGAGTTGAGGTTTAAGGTTTCTTTACCTGTTCCAGTTCTGCAACTGTGACCACAAGCATTACAAAGGCAGGCACGGTGCAACGTACTCTGAGGTAGGACATAGGGTTGTAACTGCAGAAAAATGTTTCATCAGATGTCATCATGGCAACCTGCAAACTGACAGAAGGCAGAAGTAGATGGGATATGAAGAGGAAATTAGGTTAGATATCAGTGAGAAATTCTCTGGGAGGGTGGTGAGGCTCTCGCAAAGAGAAGCTGTGGCTGCCCCACCCCTGGAAGTGTCCAAGGCCAGGTTGGGGCTCAGAGCAACCTGGGATGGTGGAGGGCATCCCCTGCCCATGGCAGAGGGTGGGATGAGATGATCTTTAAGATCCCTTCCAACCCACACTAATCTGTGATTCTGTGATCCTGGAATAAACACTGAAAAGACCCAACTGCATGAACTTCAGCTTCTAAGTGGAGGACAGTATTTACCATTACTGAGTAAACACTGCTCACCTGTTTTCCAAGTTGAAATTGAATGGATGCGCCCAGTAGAAAATTGCTTTCAGAGAAATCAGTGCTGTTTAATCAGTGTAGGATTTGGTAGTATAGAGTACAGATGCTCTCGAGAGGGAGACAGTCTCCTTCTTTCTGATTTTCAAGGCTGTGTCTCAATCCATTGAGGAATTAACCTTTCTGTGTGCTCCTTCTTTGATCATTCTATGAAAAGAGGTCCAAAGCCCCCTAAATTTATATGATATAGAAAGAATAAAGTATTTGAATTGAAGATGAATTTGATCCAAATTGACATATGAATGCCAATTGACATATGAATTTACTTTTTACCTTTTTCTCTTACGTTTTAACATAGTATTTTTTTCATGTTAACCTTAAAATCAGGAAAGTTCTCGTATTATTTCTGGGATAGAGTAGTGATACTACATAGCAGAGTGTTATTTTGTATGGAGAACTGGCAGTTTTAAGAATTATGATTTTTTTACTGATTTTATTGATTCTGAAAGAACAGAGGTATCAGTATAACACATAAGAACCCAAACAGTGTTAGGTTTTATGCATACATAAATGCTAAACAGTTGCAGGAGTATTTCTAATATTTTGCTCTAAATATTAGCATGACATTTTCTGTGCTAAATAATAAGGTCATCAATTTATATAGTTCATCCAATTTATATAAGTTCACCAATTTATATAGTTAATAGAATAGCTAATATGCTTTTAAATTGGCTTGAAATATCTACACATTGTATTATAAACTTCTGTAAATATCTTGGAACATCCCTTGGAATGGAAAATATTACCCCCCCTCCCTCTGAATTATTATAACTTTGGAATTAAGGGGCTTTAAGCAAAAGGTCTGGGAAAAGGATTAACAGTTCTTTACTTGTATATATGGGTGACAAGGCAAAGAATAAACAACAACAACAAAGGCAGCGACACCAAACAGGGACAAAAACCCCAAAAGTTTCCTCCCGGGCTCTCTGCCCTGGGTGCAGTTCCAGGCATGGCCAGCAGGGATGCTGCTGGCTCCTGGCCGGGCAGGGCTGCGCAGGGATTCTCCTGCGCCTGCAGGGGACACTGTGACCGGGCTCAGGCCCCTCACGGTGATGGCGGCTGGGCCCAAACGGGCAGGGAGGGAGGAGAGGCTTTGCTTCATAAACCCCTCTGGGGCTGCCGATCCCGGTGCCCCAGCAGGACTCTGAGGAGCACCAAGATGGAACGGCGGGAATGAGCAAAATCCCCAGGGTAGTGGTAGATTTGATGTATCAGAAACTCCATGGCTTTAGCTAGAACTGCAGGATGTCCTGGCAGGGCAGGGGGTGCATGGCTGCAGTGCAGTGAGAAACCCAGAGCAGTGCTGAAGAAACGGCGAGGCTGGGCAGCGGCAGCTGGGCTCCTGGACACGGCAGAGAGAGGCTCCCCTGGAGGGGAAAGGACCCGGGGTTCTGGGGTTTTCCCTGAGGCACACGAACAGATGGTGAGGGGTCCTTTGGTGAGGTAAGCTGTTAATAAGGTCCCAGTGCAGTGGCCGCTTTTACAAGTGGAGCTCCACTCACGATAAAAGAAGGGCAGCAGGAGACAGAACCCTGCAGTGGTGGAGAATTGTCCCCACAGCGACCACAGCCTCTCCCCTCTCTGAATGCTGAAAACGCAAGAGAGGGCCAGCAGCTGCACCCAACCCCTTTTCCCTTGATATCTCTGCCCTTCCCAGAGAAACCCCCAGGCAAAAAGAGAGAGTAGCCAGCTGCACCCCTCCCCTGAGCTGTGGCAACTCTTTCTCTTAAGTACCTGGTTATTGTCTCCTAGAGATGTAAGGGGGAAAATTCCTTCAGAGAAAGAAACAAAAGGAAGAATCCTAAACCCCAACAGTAAACTTGCATTGAACTATCCAAAGTAATAATCCTTTAATTTTAAGTATTAAGTTACGAACCTTTGTGGCATCAGCATTCAAATTCTTTGGGCTTTTTTTCAAGTTGTCCAATTATTTCAGTGGAGAGAGGCCCAAAGAACCAGAGCCTTGTGTTTGCTCTTGCTGTCAGTCTCAGTGTCTATTTGCTACTTTTCACCAATGTATTGCCAGCAGAGAATGGCAGCTCAGTAAAGAATATGAAAAGAAACTATGCCAAATAGCTGAAACCAGCTCATAATGAGAAATACAGACTTGGGGTTTGATAGACATTGTGTAGGAAATACACTGAGGAAAAATACTATTTAGAGCAGACAACCTAGTGGAAGACAAGGAGAATGTTTTCAAAACGTTTTTCACTAGTACATTATGCACTCAGCTCATGTATTGCTGTGTTTATAGATTCCATAGCAAATTTCCTGCAGTATTATAAATAATCAAATAATCTCCTGAAAGCCCTTTACCTGTTTTTGTATCTGATACCCCTTAGCAGATACTGGCTTTACACAGAATTTTCATCCGACCAAAATGTAAATTGCAGACTGATGTTACATGGTGAGCTGTGTCAAGCCGTTTAAAAGTAACAAAGAATATCAGTGAAAGGCAAGAACTTTGGAGGGGAAAAATTAAGAGAAACCACACTATTTACATTTGAGGGAGAACGTATCTAAAAGCTGAGTGAACAAAAAGAATAGGCATTAAAAGCTCCTGGGCCTTGACAAATGTTGGAGGAATCTCTTGCCTTTGTTTGGACTCTCTGTAGATCGGAGTTCATTACCAGGCAGTTCTGTGTGCCACTGCCTTCATTTCCGCTGAAGTAATAATCCTTTAGGGATGTCAGTAAGTAATAACCCTGCCTCTGGAGGAATATGGTCTGTGATATTTTGTAAAAATACTTCCAAATTTCTATTATTAATAAAAGGCTTGTCATTTGGGTCTTGTCAGGACTTTTTTTTTTTTTTTTTAATTACCTTTCTGGTGGGGTGGGGTTGGGGGAGGCCCTGACTCCCTTTGTTAGAAACAATGATACGTGGCATGGAACACTGTTAAGGAGATTATGTTATCTTCCAGGAACAGAGAATGCTGCGGTCAACGGGAAATCAGTTTCTGAGGGTGCTACACTAAATTTGCCTCCTAACTGGAAGCTTTCTAATTGTTGCCCCAAGGGACCAGTAAGCTGAAAACCAGGCAGATAACTTCTTCCCCACTTCCCTTATTCTTTGATTCCGTGTAAATAATTTCTAGCTTCACAGTAGCTTTTTGTGTTAAACGTTTCTAAATGTTTGAATGCTGTCATAGTGTTGCTCTCACTTGTACAGTCACTTTGCTGTTCAAAAGCCAGATATTTTTCATCAGGTTTCAGAGGAGATTTAAATCTGCCCTCTTTAGACTGAGCCACTACTTCTAACCATAGCATTAGCAATTAATATGAAGGAGAAGTTGTATTTTGCCCACGCTGTGCATTGAAGGATTGTATTTATTTATTTATTTTTTCCTTCAAGCAGGGGCTGAAGGAGATGGCCATTTTCCTTCGTCTGTAAATTTGGTGTGCGTAGGTAAAACCGTACAAAATAAGGGCCTTGTTACCTGTGTAAAATCATGGCTCAGGCCTGTCACTGTTTATCTTGACTTTGATAAGGCTTTCTGTTCTCTTGGCAAAGGTGCATACCAGAGGAATGACTACAGCCATAAACGCCACGTGTGAGCGTTTCCTCCTTTCCTTCCCGGAATGCTGGGAGGTGGAGTGTTGGAGTGAATGGCCGGTAACGAGTGGTGGTGTGGCTCTTTTGCCTTTCCTCTTGCACCTTCCCTAGACTGTCTTTAAACGTTCCCATAGTAGAAACATATAAATACTGGAGTGTGTGTGATAAAAATGGATACTGCTGGAAGAAGCAGTGGTCTCTGGTTCTTTCCAAGCTGCTGCAATAAAATTCATTGAGACCTTAATTACTTATGTCTGACAAGCATTCTAGTGTCAAAGATGCAGCCTAATTTTTATGACTTATTATTTCATTTATGGTTTATGGTGTAAATTCAATAGACTGGAAAGGCCTGGTATACATAGGTACTTCTGAAGAAAGGTAAAGCCCCATTTCCTTGTAAGAGCTTTTGGAAATACTTGGTTGGGAAGAGGCTCAGATATATTGAGCATTGGCTTTGTTCCAAAAGTATGAATTCACAGATTCTTAAAACCTTCTCAAAGTCCTTAAATTTCTGCAAAATGTAAACATTTTGATTAAGAAAAATGCCATGAGAAAATGTTCAGATAAGATAGAAAAAGTCAGATTTCCTTATTTTAATCCTTATTTCCTTATTTTGTAGCTTGGCTGCATAAACACTTTTAAACTTTGTTCATTCAAATAAGTATTTATGTATCTTTTATTCCTGACCATCACAGGTACAGATAAGCAGATAATATATCAAGTACTTATGAGCAAACCATCTCACTTACTAAATCACCTACTAAATACCTGCTCCAGATTAGTCGCTAAAACAATACATTATCACATCAGTTGCTAACTGTTAGTCCTAGAAATACCTAAGTATCAATATCTATCAATAATAAAAATTAGGTACTCATTGGAATAGCAATCACTATGCATTTTTAATAGTAATGCAAATCTGACCCAGAACTGCTTTTTTTAAAAAGAAAATCATTACTCAGTGAAAAATGGAATAATGTTCTTTTTTGAACTTTCCACCGAAAGTGGGACTTTCCACTGTGTGTATGGACTTTTAAACTGAGTTTCCTGTAAGCCGAGCTAATTATTTTCAACAAGGAACAAGTAAGAGTGTTACACAATAATTGGTAAGTTTATGAAAATTTTCTAAGTGGTAGAACTAGCACGCAGGCAAACTATCTGGAGTTTTTTTTGGTCCAAAATAATTTCCCAGTTGGAGACATTTGAAAGAACAATACAACATCTGATGTCTTGGCAGAGGAGAACATGTTTGTGTATGCCTTTTTTCAACCACCAGGCCATGAGTTCGCCCATTTTGGTTTTATTTAACATGTTCAGATAATACCAAACTCTTGTA
>JAGMWU010001239.1:0-15411 GCA_018697195.1 Certhia americana | reverse complement strand
AGTTTCATCAGCTGGTGATAGAACACACACTGCTGGGTACAGCTTGCACTGCAACCCAAGACACTTGAGGTTCCTGAAGGTCTTGGAGATCCCACCTGCTCTGTGCAGCACCTCAGAATTGGGAAGTGCCAACGGAGACACTCAGAACTATGGAAAACTTTCCTTTATCTCTCCTGGATGTTCTCGTTGAAATGAAATGTGCCTGTTCTTTATTTCAGTCATCTTCTGAATGAGCTTGTTGGAACACCGTGATAAATTTAACAAAACCCAAAATTCTGGGTGTCTTTTTGCTTTTCTACATCATGAGGGTACAGAACAGATTGGAACAGCTCCTCCACTGTTTTCCCTTCTGTTTTCTTCCCTTCTGTTTTCTATTGTCCTGCCCAAGAAACAGCTCATTAACGTGACCTCCTGGAAGGATCAGAGTAAGGGAATGTTAGAAGGTTTAGCCTGTATGAAATTCTGTCTCTATTTTTCCCAGGCCACCAAACTAGTTTTTTGGGGGGTTTTGTTTTGGTTTCTTTTGTTTGTTTGGTTGTTTTTTTGCCTCCTCAACCATGGCTCACCTTGGTTACATCCATGGATTTAATTATTACTTCTGGCAAAGCATGTGGCATTTTTCACTTGTCACCAGCATTTTTCTCAAGCCAGGTTTAGTTAGCTGGAAAGTTCACATTGTGCTGTTCAGATGAACACTTTCCATGTCTGGAAAGCAGCAAATTTGCCAAGATATTTAGAAGAAAGTTACAAAACACAGTAAAGCTTGAATTGCTTCTTTTTGGAAGTCTCTCCAACCAGGATTTTTTTTATTGTCTTCTTTTCACCTGAAGAAGACCAGGGAAGATTGGGTTTCACTGAAAATTTTGCCTGCATTATTTTTTAGCAAATATTCCTTAAATCCGGGAGTAAAACCTATACAATATTTATCTTCTTAACTCCCACTGGTGAAAAGCTCTGAAGGTCTGGAGGTTTCCTGTCATCTCCTGAAGTGCATGGGAACCCAGCTGGAGCTGGGAACGTGCCCCTAAATCATCGGTGAAAGCCAGAAACATTTTGGCTTCGGAGGTGGGAGCCAGTGCTGTGCTTTTCAGGCAGAAGGTGTTAATTAAAATGGGTATTAATTAAAGGTGAATGGTCCAACACCCAGAGAGATGGGGGATAATCACAGAATCACAGAATGGGAGAGGTTAGAAAGGACCACTGGAGGTCATCTGGTCCAGGATGGTCTCATTTTGCCTCATATGTGGGTACATTTATACAAAAAGAGCATGATTTTCTCATCTCAGTTTCAGGGTTCACAAAACTAACAGATGATAAATGCAGTGTACAAAACCCCTGTGCCTGCTTTAGGACAAATATACATCTTCTCAGATGGCAAAGAAACTCCTGAGCTATTCCTCACCCCCAGTTCATGCAAAGGAGCTGGAAAATCAACTTGTTTTGGTTCTGGTTGAGAGACCACAGAGATTTGGGATGCTGAGCATGTGGATGATGGTGGGAAAGAGTGGGAAGTTCCTGCAGGTTGTTTGCCCACCCCATGGATGCTGTGCCAGGACATCCATGCTGGGGCAGGACAGCCTGAAGGAGCATCAAAGGGATGAGTCCTGTGATCCACCAGGATCTTCCTGCAAAAGCACTGCAGGGAAATCTGAGTTTCTTCCAGCACTGATTTCACACAAGGAATTGATAGGAATTACCTGAATCTTGCAGGAAAAGGCACTTTGCAGTGGCTGATTGCACTCCCACAGATCCTGTTTTCCCTCAGAATCTCCTTGGGAATTGCTGTTCTCAGCACAGGTTTTTCTGAACGCTCCCATGGGATGGGAGCTTTCTCACCCTCCAGCAGGGCAGAAAAACATTTGGAAATCACTTTCTGGGTTACACAGCCTCTGACTTTATTTTCATGCAGCCCTTGAAGGCAGCAGGAATCTCACCAGGAGGAGATCCCAGGAAACACACGAGGCAGGAGCTGGGTAGGAACTGGGACACTGAGGCAGACTCGATGATCTCAGAGATCTTTTCCAACATCAATGATTTTTGATTCTATGAGTTTAGCACTAAACGTAAGGGAGTTTCCTTACGTTCTTCTTTCCTTTTGTATGGATTTAACCTCTTCTCCCTCCCTTTGCATTCCAGTTATTGTCAGTCCAGGACAATGTTTGTGAGGCACTTGCAGAGGTCACAGGGGAAATGGATGGTGCCCTGACACGGTGCTGGATTTTCCCCAGCCAGCTCCCAGCACAGGGCTAAGAGTGGGCTGCTCTCAGAAAGCAACACAGCCCCAGATGCAGCTGTAGGGCTCGTGCTCTACAGCACAGGGTGTCAAGAATTGAGGATAAAGATAAAGAAATAAAGAACAGAGAGAGATCTTCCTGTATGGATCCCCAAAGAAGTTTATTCCAGGAGAAAAGCAGGGATGAAAGACAAAAACCATCACGGTGCACAATCTTTTAAATGGGGGAGGGACAACGGGAGGGTACAATTTTTTAACCAATAGGGTAAGAGGAGAGGAGGAGTACAAGGTGAGGTTTCACTTCACATCAACCAATGAGGGATTAGATGGGAAGAGAACAGGTCACAGGGGCCAATGGGATGTGGAGGATTAGAGGATTTCCAAAGGGGAGGTACAAGCAGGGGGTTGGCACAAGGCAGGATTGACATCTAGGGAAAGAACTTTCTGGAACAAGGGGCAAGATTGACAACCAAGGTAGGAGGAGCAAAGAACATTCTAGAAGGGTAGAAGAGTACACCATAGACCAAACCGTTACCATGGGGGATAACAGAACAAACCATTAACAACAAAACACACACCACAACAGTCTCCAAGAGGGGAGGAGAGCTGGAAAAGCAAATTATCACAAACACTGTGGAATTCATCACATCACCATCCCCTGGGAATGTTCAAAAAAAACGTGGATTTAGCATTGAGGACATGGTTGATAATGAATATCGTGCTGGGCTGGTGGTTGGACTCGATCTCAAAAGTCTTTTCCAACCTTAACAATTCCATGATTTTGTGAATGATTTCATTTTCCCCTAATGGAATCAACACAGAAAACAATCCAGGAGCTCCCTCTCGAGAGAAAAGAGGGACTGGGCATTGAGTGATTGAGCCAAGTGGAGTGATACTGGAGCAGGTTGGAAAATCCTAGCCTGCTGCTTCTTATAGGCTGGATAAAGCATAACTCATTCTAGAGAGTCGCCAGGGAAAATCCAGACAATCCCCTTGAGGGAAAGTCTTTCCCTACGAATATTTTAGCAGAGCTGCTCCTGCCAATGCTCCTGAAAATTAATTCACTCAATAGAAGTGTAGAAAATTGGCTTAAAACTGAAAGTAGGTTTGGGTTGGATATTAGGAAGGAATTCTTCCCTGGGAGGGTGGTGAGGTTGTGGAACAGATTCCTCAGAGAAATTGTGGATTTTTCATCCCTGGAAATGTTCAAGGCCAGGTTGGATGGGGCTTGAAGCAACCTGGGATAGTGGAAGATGTCCCTGCCCATGGCTGGGGATTGGAACTGGATGAGCATAAAAGGTCCCTCCCAATCCAAACCCTTCTGTTATGTTTCCATCAAAAAGTGTAAAAATAGGAATATTTGGAAATTACCCTGGTGGCTTTTTCACCATTATTTGTGCTTTGACTTTTGCTCTTCTGTGTTAATTGTTCAACTTCTAAGAATGGACAGGTGGAAAACTCATACTGCTCAATATCTGCCTCATGTCTGATCAAAACAGAACAAATCTGTTTCATCTTGAGATGAAATACTTCAGGAATTCTCAAATATACAAAAAGCATGAATTAGATGGCATTATAGAGTAAGATAACATTTAATAAGTTAATTAAAAGTGCAATTCTCCTTGAATTCTCCTGGACTTTGAATAAAATATATGATGGGGATCATCCCAAACCCACTGGAGAAAAATTGAGAGAGCAAATAAAAAGTGGAAAATAGGGCCACTGGAGACGTATATCCAGGAACCATTCTTTAACAGAGACAGGATATACAATACAGAGAGAAAAGAAGGAATAATTCTAAAGGGTGAAGTTATGTGGGTTTGGATTCTCTCACTCTTTGTGACCTCAGCTCCTGAAGCAATCCATCTGAAAAATGTCCTGATAGGAATATTAATTATGGGTCAGCTGTTCAGAGTCATGAAATCGTAGATGGTCTGATTTAGAATTCCTCAATAACTTGACTCAAAGCATTTTCAGGGTTTTAGCTCACAAGGGGAAGGAATATTGTTTAGGGAACCACCAGATGCAGCTGGAAAACACCATTGAGCTCCCAGGCACAGAACCCCCAAGTCAGGTGTGAAATGGAAGCAGGAGGCTTGAAAACAAGGAGAGATGAGAGCAAAACTGCCTCGAGTTATCTTCGTGGTGTTAATTGGGGAGATAATTTGAGAGGAAAGACAGATAATTTGAGGGGCAAGACATGTTGCACTTGAGGAGGGAGCAGATGTTGGGAGGGCTGTTGAATGATAAGGTGATTACCCTGCAGGACAGAGAGACGCAAGAAAAACAAATTTAGTGTTAACAGTCCCTTTAGATTTGTTGGGACATTAAGGATCAGAGCAGTAAAAACTTGCCTAAGGTCACCCCACTGTCAGTAACAAAATAAAGAGAATAAAACTGAGGGTCTGGAAGCTCAGTCCATGGATCCTGGGGTTTCCCTCAATAACTGTGGCACTGTCACCATCGTGGGAGTAAGGGAAGAGAAAAGGAGGGGCAGACACGGGATATAGGAAAGGACTTCAGGAGCTGCAGCAGGAATGTTGGTCTCTAATTCAGCTCTTTGGATCTGGGGCTTTTGGAGTGGGACACTCATAGTGATGTGTGGTTGGACACTCCTGAGCTAGAGATGAGGATCTGAACTTGAGGCTTGTTTTTATCTTTGTTGTTCAAATCAAAATTTAGTCTACCACATTCAGGATTCTGCCCTCATCTCCTCGTGTGACTGATATCCCCTGCACAACAAATCCTGCTGCACCTTCCTTCCCGGGTGCACAAGAACGTGGAATCATGGAATAGTTTGTTTTGGAGGGATCATCCAATTCCAGTCTCTGTACCAGGGGCAGGGGAATGCAGAATCCTGCAGAACCTGACATGAAGGCTGGAGGGCAGATCCAAACCAGCAGGAAAACATTAAACACAGGATATGTTGTTGCTCTGGAGGTGATAATTGCTCCCTCTAACATCTCTGGAGGAGATAAGGGGCAGGGCCATACTGGTTCCAGTTCTAGGGTTGCCCTGACTAGCACTGGCTCAGTGCTTCACTTCAGGGTCAAAATGTGCCTCTCCAACCCTTCCAAACGTGTCTAAAAGATTGGTTTGGGAATAACTTGGCCCCGTTATCCCAGGGCAATGTCTGCCTTCCTCCTCTTCAAGGTATTTCAGGCAGGACGTCCCCTGGAAATGAGTCAGGGAGAATTTCCATGCCAGCACCAGTATTTTGAGACAAAAAACACCAATAGAGGGAGAAAGAACTTTCTTCTTTTCCTCTACACAGAGAGCTTAGGGTGGAGCTGTGGAGATTCTCCCTGGAGACTTGGCATTGCAGCTGTACTTTTATCCCACTTCTTGTGTTCTTCCATCACGAGTCAGTCCTGATTTAGCTGTTACAGACAAATCTGCTGCCAGCTGAAGACTTAATTGCACCAGAGGCCTTCAGCAACACGGGCACTAATGAGCCAGGGTTCAGATATTCCTGACTTAATGAGAACCAAGGAAGGGCTGGCCATGGGCTCCAGGCAGTTCTGGATCTCACAGAGGAAGAATTTTCTCCTGGATAGTTCATTAATAAAACGAGGGTAGAGGAGAGTGGTTCATCACCATCTGTCAGTGGAAGCTGGAGCCCAGCCAGGAGAGCCAGCAGTTAATTAGGAATGAGAGCTGCTTCCTTTCACAGACATTTCTATATGTTTATATATAGCCATTGTACTGCCATTAGTGGAAGTATCTCTTTTTTTTCCTAATTAAATGAGCCTGCCAAAATTTTTGTTGGATGGTGTTAACTCTGGAGAACTTGCTCAGCCACAGAGATCTGCCTTTGTTCTTCTCAAGCTCTAGGACTGGCTTAGGAAAACAGAGCCCAAGGGATGATGGGGCACCCAGGAAACTTCTCGAGAGTGACAGACTGAGAGGGGAGAGATGTCACCTGAGTTCCAGGATTTATTCTCCTTGCTGGAATCATCAGCAGGTGGTCTCCTGGAAAGCTGGAGAGGGCATGGAGTGACTGGACAGGGCAGAGTGGCTGTCAGCTCAAAGGGAGTGGGTTTGGATACCCACTATCCATAGATTGGATATCAGGAAAAAATCCTTCCCTGAGAGGGTGGGGAGATTCCCCAGTGAAGCTGTGGCTGCCTCATCCCTGGAAGTGTCCAGGTGGGACAGGGCTTGGAGGAACCTGGTCAAGTGGAAGGTCCAGAGAGCTTGGAACCTGGAAGGTCCCTTCCAACCCAAACCATTCCATGGTAATTCCATCAGGAAGGTTGGCTATCCTAAGGTTTGTCATCCTCCTCCCAAGTCCTCACTGTTGTTTTTTTTCTTTCTTCTCTTTACAAGAACTCTCTTTGTGCCCAAAGAAACTTCCAGTGCACCTCTCTCACCTTTCCAGGTGCATCCTTGTCAGGAAAACTCTTTTGTTTTGGTTGGTTTTGGGGTTATTTTTTTGATTTTTCTGGGTTTTTTTGTGACTCCCAGAAGAAATGTGACATGATGAAGGGATTATACAGGGAAGGAGGAAGGTGAAGAGGTGGAATTGGTTTGTAGGGACTGTCTGTAAGGTCCTTTTTTGGCCTCTCTAGTTTAAAGGGGCTGTTTTGTTTTTTTTTTCCATTATTTCGCGTTTCCTGACAAACATTCACTTACATCCAGTCCCCATCCCACTACTCCCAGCAGCCAGCGGTGTGTCATGGAGATAACAGATGAGCTGAGGTTCACGGCTCACTGGTGGAATGACTCATCCTTTAATTGCATCCCTTTAATTACAAATTAGCCTCCTTGACCTTTTTCTCCTGCTCTTTCCTGAGTGTCACAGTGCAGTTTGATCTCTGTGCTGTCTGGAGCAGAAGGAGGCGATGTCTCTTGGTGGAAGGGTTGTTTGAGTTGAGGCCACACTCTCACCTCCTTTAATCCCATGAGTTATGCCAAAAAAAGAAGTTCCCCTTCTTCTTGAAAAGGTCTTTGTCCCTTAGAAAACACAAAGTCACCACCTAAAACTGCAGAAGGAACAAAAAAAAAAAGTCTGACAAATGAAGATACTGAAATTTGGGCAAAAACCCTCAAAGACTGGAAAGACTGAAGATCTAAAATTGTCATTCCTGGATTGATCTGCTGTAGGTTTTCTCTCTTTTGAGGTCCTTGAAACTCTGTTGGAATCAGTGATGTTTCTCTGACACAGAGCTAAAAAAACCCATAAGGCTTATTCAACAGGAATATTCCAGCAGAAATGCTTCTTGGCAAGAGCAGACATAGAATACCCCAAGGAAACCTCCAGAAAAAGAATGGGAAAACCACCTCAAAAAAAATGGCAATTCCTTGGCAGAAGTGGATTTGGGAAGCAGAGGCTACCTGTGGATTTCCTTCCCAACATTTTAAGTCTTTGGGAACAGAAGTTTCTAAAAAGGAGAAAACATTGTTTGAAACTCTTTGTCTTTATTCACCAGTGAATTCTTGAAATGTTCTCCCCTGTGAAAATGTTTGGAATAACACCAGATTCGCCCACTCTGTGCTGACATTTAACTCATCCCATTATATGCATTACGCCACCACTCCAGCTTTATCCAGGATATAATGTAAGGAACATATACACAGATTTAGAAAGATACTTATAGATTTATTTATAACAGTTCATATATTTATAATTAACTGCATTGTGAGAAAAGTTCAGCACGAGGCAGGACAACAATGGACTCCTCAGTTATATAAAATGGCCTTGAAAAGCTCTTCCCTCCTCAGAGAAAAGTTTCCTAAACTGCTCAGGGAAAGCTGCATTCTTTAAAAAAAAAAAAAAAAAAAAGGCTGAAAGTGGAAATGTTTTGTTTATATCAATTTATTCCAGTGAAAAGTTAATTTTTATTCCATTTTTAAAGTGTACAGGGAAGAAGTAATAGGGTTCTATAGAAAACATAAAACACACAGGGTAAGAGAGGGATCAAGGGAACTCTCAGTGAATTTGTAGATGACACCAAGGTGAGGGTGCAGTGACACACCTGAAGGAAGGGGCCATCCAGAGGGCCCAGGACAAGCTGCAGAAGTGGGAATGTTGTGTGGTTTAAGAAGAGCAAGTGTTGGTGCTGCACCTCAGTTGGGGTCAATCCCAGTGTGAATCCAGGCTGGGGATGAGCAGATGGAGCAGCTCTGGGGAAAAGGCCTTGGGGATGCTGGTGGATGAGAGGCTGGATGTGACCCAGCCATGTGTGCTCCAGTCACAGAAATCCAAACGTGTCCTGGATTCATCCAAAGCAGGGTGGGCAGCAGCTGAGAGGGGGATTCTGCCCCTCTGCCCCTCTCAGGTGGGACCCCACCTGCAGAGCTGCCCCAGCCCTGGATCCCAGCACAGGAATGACATGGAGCTGCTGGAGAGAGTCTAGAGGAGGCTCCAGGATGACCAGAGGGATGGAGCAGCTCTGCTGGGAGGAAATGTTGGGAGAGCAGGGATTGTTCAACCTGGAGAATAGAAGCTTTGTGGTGACCCAATTGTGGCCTTTCAGTACCTGAAGGGAATGACAAAAACCACAGACTATTAACGAAGGCCTAGAGTGACAGGACAAGAGAGAATAGCTTCAGACTGGCGGAGGGTAGGTTTAGTTTGGATTTTAGGAAGGAATTCTTCCCTGGGAGGGTGGTGAGACCCTGACACAGGTTGTCCAGAAAAGCTGTGTCTTCCCTATCCCTGTCAGAGTCCAAGGCCAGGTTGGACAGGCCAGGTTGAAGCAAACTGGGATAGTGGAAGGTGTCCCTGCAGGGGGGTAGAATGTTCTGGAAATGGAAATGTTCTGGAAAATCCCATCTGTGCATGGAAGAAGGTATCAAAGGTTCACATGGCTTTATCCCAGAATAAGTTTAAGTGGTTGTAAAAGACCTCCAAGATCACTGAATCCATAACTCAACACTTTGAAGTTCACCACTAAACCCTGTCTTCAAGCACCACATTCACAGGCTTTTCCAACAGTTCCAGGGATGCTGACTCCACCTCTGCCCTGGGCAGCCTGCTCCAATGCTTGATAATCCTCTCAGTGGTTAATTTTTTTCCTAATACACTATCAAAGCCTTCCCTGGCACAACTTGAGGCCATTTCCTCTTGTTTTATACCTTATTACCTGGAAGAAGGGACCAACTCCCACCTGGTGGCAACCTTCTTCCAGGAAGTTGTAGACACCTTGTGCTGCCACTTTTCCCCTGATGAGATCCTGAATTCCCTGAGAATAGGGTTTCTTTAACTTCAGAAAATTCCCCTGTTCTGCTGTTCCCAGCTGAGAGAACTTCAGGTTTGGTTGGTGATGCAGCTGAAACCATCCCACACCAAACGCCAACCAGATGGAAAACGACTCCCTGTTAACTGAGGAGCACGTGAGAATTTCCACCTTGCATAAGAGGCCTTTTGCCTCCTTGTGACCTAATTTCCCTGAGATTTTTCACTAGAACTACTCAAAGAATTTCATACAAGTGGAAAAGGGAAGAACAGGAGCCTTGCTTGCTTTCTTCCTGCACATTGCATAAAGCTTTAATAGCGAGTAATAGCTGACATGGCTTTGATTTTATTGCACTCAACTGGGTAATTCTTCTGTCCCCTACTGTGCCCAGGAGGACTGAGCAGAACAGAAGTGAATGTGCCGCAGAACAAATGGGTCTTTGAGTTCCTCTTACACTCCCATGGCCTGGATTGTGTTCAATAAGTCATGCACAGTAAATACAGCCAGGAGACGTGAGGAGACTCGTGAATACTTGCAAGGCACTCAGGTGCCACTTTGGTGAAGGTGCTGCACGGAGAATATGGGGAAAAAAATGCCCTGCTTGTGTCTCTGCCCCTCCCCTCACTAATTTGACCCAGCACATTTATGTTTGTTTCTTTATTACCTAAAGAAAAACACCTCCAAAAGTGAAGGCTGGCTTATTTAAATCAGGGATATGGTTTAGTGGTGGACTTGTTAGGTTTCTGGTTGGATTCGATGATCTTAAAGGTCTTATCCAACATATGTTAGTCCTAAAATTAAATGTGTTTTGCTTTGAAGAAGCATGACTAATAATTATGCACAGAACATAATAGGTACACAAGTACACTGGATGTAAGACAGTAAGTTCTACAGAGAGACCATAGAAGATCTTGCTGGATTTTTTCTAAGACTTCTGAAGCATTTGTATCTGTTAGTAGTATTATTAGTATTAGTATTTGTATTAGTATTAGTTAGTGAAGGCTGCTACCCACCACAGAGATCCCCAGGCAGAGCTAGTACACCAAAACAAGCCATTTCTAATTTTATCCCTGCTTTCTTACAACAAGGAGACACAAAATCTGACATCCCTACCCTAGGTTTGTTGATTTTTTATTTAGAGTTATAGAATTTAGAATATATAGAATAACAGAATATCCTCAGCTGGAAGGGACCCCCAAGGATTGTTGAGTCCAGCTCCTGGCCCTGCACAGGACAATCTGGAGAATCAATCCCACCATGTGCCTGAAGTGGTTTTCCAGAGTTTCTTGGGCCCTGGAAGACTTTGTTTGTAGCATTTTAATGTCTGTTGGTTGCATGGAGGGACACAAGGTTTCTTTGCCGTGGTGGACAAGCCAAACAGCACAGTGGACACCTTGGGTGGGCAACCTGGGGACTGACCAGCTGGACACTGGGCCAGGAGAAACAACTGTGCCAGTCTGGTTGCAGATACAGCATGGAACTCTCGTGTTCCATCCCTATTTTCACTCTGTTCCTCCCTTTCTGGGTGATGAGAATGATGGAGACCTCTGAAGTAAATGTCTTCTAAGCTGCCCCCATCTTGCTGCATCATATTTCAATGCCCTGTCAATATCCTTGTGCTCCATTCAAATTCCAACCTGGCTTCTTAATCTCTCCTCCCTGAACCCAAGGCCTTGCACAATCTCCTCCCTTTTTTCTCTCCAAAATCTGGCTCTGTGCACCTTCACTGAGGGAACAGCAGCAGCGCCCATGTGAAAAATCCCCAAATAACTTCCCTCTGATGATCCCAGAGGGAAGTTATTTGGATATTTCTTGCGTATTAGACAAACCTCTGGAAGTTTTCTAGGATGCTCAGAACTGGTCTGATCTGAGGACTTGGCCTGGGATGGGATCTTGACCTTCCCATGGATGATTTGTGCCAATCCACTCTACTGAAGGTGTTACAGTCACAGGAAATTTTATATTGGAGCCTTTGCAGGCTGTTTAGCAAAGCAAAGAAGGAGCTGCACTTCCTCCTTTAAGGCTTTTAAATAGTTCATGTCTCGCTGCTGGCAAGTGAATAAATTGGTAATGAATATGCAAATCAGCAGGTCTTCTAAGCAGGCTGAGAAACCTCATTTTGAGGTGTTTGTGAGGCAGGATGAGCACTTTAATGTTTGCTACACATTTCATAGCAGTGATATCCCCTCTCCTTTATAAACAGAGCTGCTGTTAATGCATGACCTGTTCCACACTGGCTTTGTGGCAACAGTAAATTAAAAAATGTCAGGGAATGTTGTTAATTGCTGTAAATGGACTTTTCTGGCTTTTTTTTTTTTTTTTTTTCAATCCCATGGGATTTCTAGCATGGAATTATAGAATTGTTTGGGTTGGAAGAGCTCTTCAAGGTTGTTCCACCCCCTGACATGGGCAGGGACATCTTCCACTATCCCAGGTTGCTCCAAGCCCTGTCCAGCCTGGCCTTGGACATTTCCAGGGTTGGGGCAGCCACAGCTTTTCTGGATTCCATGGCCTCACCACCCTTCCAGCTCTATCAGATGTTCTTTCCTCCCTTGTCCGTCTGAATTTCCTTTTGTTCCAAGCAGAAATGTTCCCATTCTGAGGGGTACTTCAGGGAGATGAAATTCCTTCATTAATGTCCCTGATTTCAACTCAAAATTTTCACTTTCGGAGATTAAAAAGCTACCGCTGAGGTTTTAATTTTCAATTTTCCTCCTGGTTAATGGAAATTTGGACATATCCATCCCTCAAGGACTTCTGAGGTTCTTTCTCCAATATTCTGGATGTCTCAGAAGTCTCTGTGGAGCCTCCAATATATGCAGGAAATCAGCACCATCCCTGAAGCAACGACTGAAGGAGACACAGAGAGGCCGAAATGTATTTATTGTTTTAATTTTAATCTGATCAGACTTTATCAGTTTTACCCCTTGTGCACTTCCTTCCATTCCCCACCTCCTTACACAATCCTTTGCAGCATCTCCAGGGCTGTGTGACCCACCTGGAAATGTGCCCAGGGTTCAACTCAGCTCCTCATGTCCCTCACAAATCACAGAGTCATCACTGCTACTTGTCCCTCCGTATCTTTCCCCTCTGAAAAGATTCTGGCCCAAGAATCTCTAAAGTTCCACTTCCCAGAGTCGTGTTTCTGTGGCTCTAGAAGATGTTCAGGGAGCTGAGTCACAGTTCCATGACAAGAAGTGGCCTGCTCAGCCTGAAGTTATTTTTGTAGGCAGGGAATGTGCACAAAGGAAGGATGAAGTCAGTTTTCCCACTTGCCAGCCATTTGTTGCCTGGGATCATTTCAGCACTTCCATCCTTGGTATGTTTTGTGTGCTTCCCATTTTAGTCTTGGAGGCAGCAGATTCCTTTATTTTAACAGAGGAAGTTTTTCAAAAGCCTGGAAACTGTGGATGAAGAAACAAACTGGGCATTCCTGGAGGGATGTGATCATAGCCAGTTTTCTGGAACAAATTCTGAAACTTTTGTCATTTTACTTAGGCTGCCACTGAAGTAGTTTTGTTACAAATTGAGGTTGTTAATGATTAATCATTTTTTAGTTCACGCTCATTTTGATTAAAGCAAGAAAAGACAGGTTGGAACTTTTTAAACTATACCTAATTTAGAAATTCAAGTTTTACTGAATATGGAAGATGACCTAGGTTTTGTAAGTTTATCCACAGGCTTATGAAGTTGAATATTCCTGAACATTCCTCATGGCTATTCCTGGGTTTTTAGCTCCCATACCAGCCTGATGGTGCAATATGCCCACATCTCATAAAATATAAGTGGGCAGAAGAGGCTTGTTGAGGATGAGAAATGTCCTGGTAATGAAGCTGCTGTTCCTCAGATCATCGAATCATGGAATTATTGAACCATAGAATGGTTTAGATTGGATGGGGCCTCAAAGATCATCTCATTCCATGCCCCTGCCATGGGCAGGGACACCTTCCAGGTTGCTCCAAACCCTGTCCACCTGGCCTTGGACACTTCCAGGGATGGGATAGCCACAGCTTCTCTGTGCCAGTGCCTTGCTACCTTCCAAGTAAAGAATTTCCTCCAATATCCCATCTAAACCTCCCCCTTTTGTAGTTTAAAACCATTCCCATCACCAACAAATTGTCCCTTTGAGAGACACTTTCTCTGCAAGCTGATCTTCTCCTTGTACATCCCAATTCTATTTTAGAAATGAGAAATTTGTCTTCCTACACATAAAAATATGACCGGTCTCAACACTGGATGGTTTTCACTTTACTTTACCTTCACTGATCTTTTTTTCCTTCTTGCTTTTACAGCGCTTAGCCCTGGCAGCCAAAGGCTGGTATTTATTAAAATGGTTTTGTCTGCCTGTTTTGTCCCTCAAGAGCTGTTGAGATTTGAGAGCTTCTTTTGAGCTCTGTGTCAAGCACAGGCACAACCCAGGAGAGCAGGGAGGGAGATGCCAGGGGAGTGGAGAGAACAGCAGCTCTTCTCTTTTTCCTGCTGGAATAAGCAAGTCATTAGGCCCACAAAAATATTTTTCCCTAAAGGATGCACTGAAAACAAAGTGTTGCAAGATAATGATGGGTGCTACCCAGAGATAATTAATCTGCAGATGGAAACATCCATTTACATGTGCTCCCTTCATCCATCTGGCCATTCATTATTTTTACAAAGCCCATTCAAGGCAAGAAAGGAATTCTGCTGCTTTCCAGGCACAGATAAAAATTCCCTGTGCCACTCCTGTGGTCTCTGGCAAATTCTCCTTGCACAGAGTGCTCAGCTCAGCAGTGACATGACCAGCAAGGAGCAAAAGCCACCTTTTAATGCTGTGAAGGTTTTTACTTCCTTCTCATCTATTTGAGGAAGGAAAACAAAGGCTGCTTGAATTTTTCCTTCCAGCTGCCTGTGGTACAGAATCTCCCCAGGCTGCCAAAGGAATAAATTCATTACCTGTTTCTCTAATGATGACAGCTGAATATTTTAATGCAGTTATGCTTAATCATTTTTTTAAAAATCCATGGTAAAACCTCTGCAATTACCCTCAGGGCCAACAACTGCTCAGTGAGCCATGGGGTGGGGATTCAGCTCCTTTCTCTGGATAAAGCAAATCCATCTCTCCAGAAGAAAAGCATTCCAGGCAGGACACACTGAGGTTTCTGCCTCTTGGTGCTGTTGTGCTGTGCATGGAAATGTGTTAATGTGTTTCTGGCAGAGCCAAACTGACTGAGGCAGGAGTTGGTGCTATAAAGTTATTTATTGTATAGAAGCATCAGCCTGTAAATACATCAGTCCAAAGGCATAGTTTCAGTTGCTAAAGGGTCCTTTTCAGGATGAGGCCTTGGAGGGCTGTTGGGATTCCCCAAGGCCTCCCAAACCTGGAGCCATGGGCAGCAGGCAGAGATCTTGTGGCCTGCTTTCTTCTTTCTTCTTCTGTAGTTTTGTGCAAGCAAAGCAAAGCAGCAGCAGCAGCAGGGGTAGGTAAATAGGTAGGTGAAGGAATGATTTTCAGGCCTCTGTTGTGGGGTTTTATCCCTGAAATGCCCAATCAGCTAATACACGATGCTAAAACAATCTTCTCTACACCTATTAAAATTATTTAACATGTAAAGTACAGTGTCTGTTCTTACACACCTCTGTGTATTTTTATGTGAATTGTTCTATACACGTGCATGTTCTCTCTTGTTTATGTTCTTAATTCTATCTAGAAATGCAAAACTTCTGTGTTCTAGTTATGTCTATGTGTTGTGGTTTAAATGACAGTTGTCTGCTAAGGAGCCTCCCTTGGAATGGAGAATTTAAACCCCCTCCCTTTGAATTATTATAACTTTGAAATTAAGGGGCTCTCAGGCGAAGATATGGGAACAGGAATAACAGTTCTTTATTAAGGGAAATAAAATAAACAATAAGACCAAAACACATGCAGTATTACAAAAGAGCAAAAGAAAAAACGAACAAACAAACAAACAAACAAACCCCACTGACACAGTCAGGATCCAACCTGACACCCTGTGGGTCAGG
>JAGMWU010001237.1:0-15422 GCA_018697195.1 Certhia americana | reverse complement strand
AGTTTCATCAGCTGGTGATAGAACACACACTGCTGGGTACAGCTTGCACTGCAACCCAAGACACTTGAGGTTCCTGAAGGTCTTGGAGATCCCACCTGCTCTGTGCAGCACCTCAGAGTTGGGAATTGCCAACGGAGACACTCAGAACTATGGAAAACTTTCCTTTGTCTCTCCTGGATGTTCTCGTTGAAATGAAATGTGCCTGTTCTTTATTTCAGTCATCTTCTGAATGAGCTTGTTGGAACACCGTGATAAATTTAACAAAACCCAAAATTCTGGGTGTCTTTTTGCTTTTCTACATCATGAGGGTACAGAACAGATTGGAACAGCTCCTCCACTGTTTTCCCTTCTGTTTTCTTCCCTTCTGTTTTCTATTGTCCTGCCCAAGAAACAGCTCATTAACGTGACCTCCTGGAAGGATCAGAGTAAGGGAATGTTAGAAGGTTTAGCCTGTATGAAATTCTGTCTCTATTTTTCCCAGGCCACCAAACTAGTTTTTTGGGGGGTTTTGTTTTGGTTTCTTTTGTTTGTTTGGTTGTTTTTTTGCCTCCTCAACCATGGCTCACCTTGGTTACATCCATGGATTTAATTATTACTTCTGGCAAAGCATGTGGCATTTTTCACTTGTCACCAGCATTTTTCTCAAGCCAGGTTTAGTTAGCTGGAAATTTCACATTGTGCTGTTCAGATGAACACTTTCCATGTCTGGAAAGCAGCAAATTTGCCAAGATATTTAGAAGAAAGTTACAAAACACAGTAAAGCTTGAATTGCTTCTTTTTGGAAGTCTCTCCAACCAGGATTTTTTTTTATTGTTTTCTTTTCACCTGGAGAAGACCAGGGAAGATTGGGTTTCACTGAAAATTTTGCCTGCATTATTTTTTAGCAAATATTCCTTAAATCTGTGAGTAAAACCTATACAATATTTATCTTCTTAACTCCCACTGGTGAAAAGCTCTGAAGGTCTGGAGGTTTCCTGTCATCTCCTGAAGTGCATGGGAACCCAGCTGGAGCTGGGAATGTGCCCCTAAATTATCGGTGTAAGCCAGAAACATTTTGGCTTCGGAGGTGGGAGCCAGTGCTGTGCTTTTCAGGCAGAAGGTGTTAATTAAAATGGGTATTAATTAAAGGTGAATGGTCCAACACCCAGAGAGATGGGGGATAATCACAGAATCACAGAATGGGTGAGGTTAGAAAGGACCACTGGAGGTCATCTTGTCCAGGATGGTCTCATTTTGCCTCATATGTGGGTACATTTATACAAAAAGAGCATGATTTTCTCATCTCAGTTTCAGGGTTCACAAAACTAACAGATGATAAATGCAGTGTACAAAACCCCTGTGCCTGCTTTAGGACAAATATACATCTTCTCAGATGGCAAAGAAACTCCTGAGCTATTCCTCACCCCCGGTTCATGCAAAGGAGCTGGAAAATCAACTTGTTTTAGTTCTGGTTGAGAGACCACAGAGATTTGGGATGCTGAGCATGTGGATGATGGTGGGAAAGAGTGGGAAGTTCCTGCAGGTTGTTTGCCCACCCCATGGATGCTGTGCCAGGACATCCATGCTGGGGCAGGACAGCCTGAAGGAGCATCAAAGGGATGAGTCCTGTGATCCACCAGGATCTTCCTGCAAAAGCACTGCAGGGAAATCTGAGTTTCCTCCAGCACTGATTTCACACAAGGAATTGATAGGAATTACCTGAGTCTAGCAGGAAAAGGCACTTTGCAGTGGCTGATTGCACTCCCACAGATCCTGTTTTCCCTCAGAATCTCCTTGGGAATTGCTGTTCTCAGCACAGGCTTTTCTGAACGCTCCCATGGGATGGGAGCTTTCTCACCCTCCAGCAGGGCAGAAAAACATTTGGAAAGCACTTTCTGGGTTACACAGCCTCTGACTTTATTTTCATGCAGCCCTTGAAGGCAGCAGGAATCTCACCAGGAGGAGATCCCAGGAAACACACGAGGCAGGAGCTGGGTAGGAACTGGGACACTGAGGCAGACTCGATGATCTCAGAGATCTTTTCCAACATCAATGATTTTTGATTCTATGAGTTTAGCACTAAATGTAAGGGAGTTTCCTTACGTTCTTCTTTCCTTTTGTATGGATTTAACCTCTTCTCCCTCCCTTTGCATTCCAGTTATTGTCAGTCCAGGACAATGTTTGTGAGGCCATTGCAGAGGTCACAGGGGAAATGGATGGTGCCCTGACACGGTGCTGGATTTTTCCCCAGCCAGCTCCCAGCACAGGGCTAAGAGTGGGCTGCTCTCAGAAAGCAACGCAGCCCCAGATGCAGCTGTAGGGCTCGTGCTCTACAGCACAGGGTGTCAAGAATTGAGGATAAAGATAAAGAAATAAAGAACAGAGAGAGATCTTCCTGTATGGATCCCCAAAGAAGTTTATTCCAGAAGAAAAGCAGGGATGAAAGACAAAAACCATCATGGTGCACAATCTTTTAAATGGGGGAGGGACAACGGGAGGGTATAATTTTTTAACCAATAGGGTAAGAGGAGAGGAGGAGTACAAGGTGAGGTTTCACTCCACATCAACCAATGAGGGATTATATGGGAGGAGAACAGGTCACAGGGGCCAATGGGATGTGGAGGATTAGAGGATTTCCAAAGGGGAGGTACAAGCAGGGGGTTGGCACAAGGCAGGATTGACATCTAGGGAAAGAACTTTCTGGAACAAGGGGCAAGATTGACAACCAAGGTAGGAGGAGCAAAGAACATTCTAGAAGGGTAGAAGAGTACACCATAGACCAAACCGTTACCATGGGGGATAACAGAACAAACCATTAACAACAAAACACACACCACAACAGTCTCCAAGAGGGGAGGAGAGCTGGAAAAGCAAATTATCACAAACACTGTGGAATTCATCACATCACCATCCCCTGGGAATGTTCAAAAAAAACGTGGATTTAGCATTGAGGACATGGTTGATAATGAATATCGTGCTGGGCTGGTGGTTGGACTCGATGATCTCAAAAGTCTTTTCCAACCTTAACAATTCCATGATTTTGTGAATGATTTCATTTTCCCCTAATGGAATCAACACAAAAAACAATCCAGGAGCTCCCTCTCGAGAGAAAAGAGGGACTGGGCATTGAGTGATTGAGCCAAGTGGAGTGATACTGGAGCAGGTTGGAAAATCCCAGCCTGCTGCTTCTTATAGGCTGGATAAAGCATAACTCATTCTAGAGAGTCGCCAGGGAAAATCCAGACAATCCCCTTGAGGGAAAGTCTTTCCCTACGAATATTTTAGCAGAGCTGCTCCTGCCAATGCTCCTGAAAATTAATTCACTCAATAGAAGTGTAGAAAATTGGCTTAAAACTGAAAGTAGGTTTGGGTTGGATATTAGGAAGGAATTCTTCCCTGGGAGGGTGGTGAGGTTGTGGAACAGATTCCTCAGAGAAATTGTGGATTTTTCATCCCTGGAAATGTTCAAGGCCAGGTTGGATGGGGCTTGAAGCAACCTGGGATAGTGGAAGATGTCCCTGCCCATGGCTGGGGATTGGAACTGGATGAGCATAAAAGGTCCCTCCCAATCCAAACCCTTCTGTTATGTTTCCATCAAAAAGTGTAAAAATAGGAATATTTGGAAATTACCCTGGTGGCTTTTTCACCATTATTTGTGCTTTGACTTTTGCTCTTCTGTGTTAATTGTTCAACTTCTAAGAATGGACAGGTGGAAAACTCATACTGCTCAATATCTGCCTCATGTCTGATCAAAACAGAACAAATCTGTTTCATCTTGAGATGAAATACTTCAGGAATTCTCAAATATACAAAAAGCATGAATTAGATGGCATTATAGAGTAAGATAACATTTAATAAGTTAATTAAAAGTGCAATTCTCCTTGAATTCTCCTGGACTTTGAATAAAATATATGATGGGGATCATCCCAAACCCACTGGAGAAAAATTGAGAGAGCAAATAAAAAGTGGAAAATAGGGCCACTGGAGACGTATATCCAGGAACCATTCTTTAACAGAGACAGGATATACAATACAGAGAGAAAAGAAGGAATAATTCTAAAGGGTGAAGTTATGTGGGTTTGGATTCTCTCACTCTTTGTGACCTCAGCTCCTGAAGCAATCCATCTGAAAAATGTCCTGATAGGAATATTAATTATGGGTCAGCTGTTCAGAGTCATGAAATCGTAGATGGTCTGATTTAGAATTCCTCAATAACTTGACTCAAAGCATTTTCAGGGTTTTAGCTCACAAGGGGAAGGAATATTGTTTAGGGAACCACCAGATGCAGCTGGAAAACACCATTGAGCTCCCAGGCACAGAACCCCCAAGTCAGGTGTGAAATGGAAGCAGGAGGCTTGAAAACAAGGAGAGATGAGAGCAAAACTGCCTCGAGTTATCTTCGTGGTGTTAATTGGGGAGATAATTTGAGAGGAAAGACAGATAATTTGAGGGGCAAGACATGTTGCACTTGAGGAGGGAGCAGATGTTGGGAGGGCTGTTGAATGATAAGGTGATTACCCTGCAGGACAGAGAGACGCAAGAAAAACAAATTTAGTGTTAACAGTCCCTTTAGATTTGTTGGGACATTGAGGATCAGAGCAGTAAAAACTTGCCTAAGGTCACCCCACTGTCAGTAACAAAATAAAGAGAATAAAACTGAGGGTCTAGAAGCTCAGTCCATGGATCCTGGGGTTTCCCTCAATAACTGTGGCACTGTCACCATCGTGGGAGTAAGGGAAGAGAAAAGGAGGGGCAGACACGGGATATAGGAAAGGACTTCAGGAGCTGCAGCAGGAATGCTGGTCCCTAATTCAGCTCTTTGGATCTGGGGCTTTTGGAGTGGGACACTCATAGTGATGTGTGGTTGGACACTCCTGAGCTAGAGATGAGGATCTGAACTTGAGGCTTGTTTTTATCTTTGTTGTTCAAATCAAAATTCAGTCCACCACATTCAGGATTCTGCCCTCGTCTCCTCGTGTGACTGATATCCCCTGCACAACAAATCCTGCTGTACCTTCCTTCCCGGGTGCACAAGAACGTGGAATCATGGAATAGTTTGTTTTGGAGGGATCATCCAATTCCAGTCTCTGTACCAGGGGCAGGGGAATGCAGAATCCTGCAGAACCTGACATGAAGGCTGGAGGGCAGATCCAAACCAGCAGGAAAACATTAAACACAGGATATGTTGTTGCTCTGGAGGTGATAATTGCTCCTTCTAACATCTCTGGAGGAGATAAGGGGCAGGGCCATACTGGTTCCAGTTCTAGGGTTGCCCTGACTAGCACTGGCTCAGTGCTTCACTTCAGGGTCAAAATGTGCCTCTCCAACCCTTCCAAATGTGTCTAAAAGATTGGTTTGGGAATAACTTGGCCCCGTTATCCCAGGGCAATGTCTGCCTTCCTCCTCTTCAAGGTATTTCAGGCAGGACGTCCCCTGGAAATGAGTCAGGGAGAACTTCCATGCCAGCACCAGTATTTTGAGACAAAAAACACCAATAGAGGGAGAAAGAACTTTCTTCTTTTCCTCTACACAGAGAGCTTAGGGTGGAGCTGTGGAGATTCTCCCTGGAGACTTGGCATTGCAGCTGTACTTTTATCCCACTTCTTGTGTTCTTCCATCACGAGTCAGTCCTGATTTAGCTGTTACAGACAAATCTGCTGCCAGCTGAAGACTTAATTGCACCAGAGGCCTTCAGCAACACGGGCACTAATGAGCCAGGGTTCAGATATTCCTGACTTAATGAGAACCAAGGAAGGGCTGGCCATGGGCTCCAGGCAGTTCTGGATCTCACGGAGGAAGAATTTTCTCCTGGATAGTTCATTAATAAAAGGAGGGTAGAGGAGAGTGGTTCATCACCATCTGTCAGTGGAAGCTGGAGCCCAGCCAGGAGAGCCAGCAGTTAATTAGGAATGAGAGCTGCTTCCTTTCACAGACATTTCTATATGTTTATATATAGCCATTGTACTGCCATTAGTGGAAGTATCTCTTTTTTTTCCTAATTAAATGAGCCTGCCAAAATTTTTGTTGGATGGTGTTAACTCTGGAGAACTTGCTCAGCCACAGAGATCTGCCTTTGTTCTTCCCAAGCTCTAGGACTGGCTTAGGAAAACAGAGCCCAAGGGATGATGGGGCACCCAGGAAACTTCTCGAGAGTGACAGACTGAGAGGGGAGAGATGTCACCTGAGTTCCAGGATTTATTCTCCTTGCTGGAATCATCAGCAGGTGGTCTCCTGGAAAGCTGGAGAGGGCATGGAGTGACTGGACAGGGCAGAGTGGCTGTCAGCTCAAAGGGAGTGGGTTTGGATACCCACTATCCATAGATTGGATATCAGGAAAAAATCCTTCCCTGAGAGGGTGGGGAGATTCCCCAGTGAAGCTGTGGCTGCCTCATCCTTGGAAGTGTCCAGGTGGGACAGGGCTTGGAGGAACCTGGTCAAGTGGAAGGTCCAGAGAGCTTGGAACCTGGAAGGTCCCTTCCAACCCAAACCATTCCATGGTAATTCCATCAGGAAGGTTGGCTTTCCCAAGGTGTGTCATCCTCCTCCCAAGTCCTCACTGTTGTTTTTTTTCTTTCTTCTCTTTACAAGAACTCTCTTTGTGCACAAAGAAACTTCCAGTGCACCTCTCTCACCTTTCCAGGTGCATCCTTGTCAGGAAAACTCCTTTGTTTTGGTTGTTTTGGGGGTTTTTTTTTGATTTTTCTGGGTTTTTTTTTGGTGACTCCCAGAAGAAATGTGACATGATGAAGGGATTATACAGGGAAGGAGGAAGGTGAAGAGGTGGAATTGGTTTGCAGGGACTGTCTGTAAGGTCCTTTTTTGGCCTCTCTAGTTTAAAGGGGCTGGTTTTTTTGGGGGTTTTTTTTTCCAGCATTTCCTGACAAATGTTTAACATTCAAACAAATCCAGTCCCCATCCCACTACTCCCAGCAGCCAGTGGTGTGTCATGGAGATAACAGATGAGCTGAGGTTCACAGCTCACTGGTGGAATGACTCATCCTTTAATTGCATCCCTTTAATTACAAATTAGCCTCCTTGACCTTTTTCTCCTGCTCTTTCCTGAGTGTCACAGTGCAGTTTGATCTCTGTGCTGTCTGGAGCAGAAGGAGGCGATGTCTCTTGGTGGAAGGGTTGTTTGAGCTGAGGCCACACTCTCACCTCCTTTAATCCCACGAGTTGTGCCAAAAAAAGAAGTTCCCCTTCTTCTTGAAAAGGTCTTTGTCCCTTAGAAAACACAAAGTCACCACCTAAAACTGCAGAAGGAACAAAAAAAAAAAGTCTGACAAATGAAGATACTGAAATTTGGGCAAAAACCCTCAAAGACTGGAAAGACTGAAGATCTAAAATTGTCATTCCTGGATTGATCTGCTGTAGGTTTTCTCTCTTTTGAGGTCCTTGAAACTCTGTTGGAATCAGTGATGTTTTTCTGACACAGAGCTAAAAAAATATATAAGGCTTATTCAACAGGAATATTCCAGCAGAAATGCTTCTTGGCAAGAGCAGACATAGAATACCCCAAGGAAACCTCCAGAAAAAGAATGGGAAAACCACCTCAAAAAAAATGGCAATTCCTTGGCAGAAGTGGATTTGGGAAGCAGAGGCTACCTGTGGATTTCCTTCCCAACATTTTAAGTCTTTGGGAACAGAAGTTTCTAAAAAGGAGAAAACATTGTTTGAAACTCTTTGTCTTTATTCACCAGTGAATTCTTGAAATGTTCTCCCCTGTGAAAATGTTTGGAATAACACCAGATTCGCCCACTCTGTGCTGACATTTAACTCATCCCATTATATGCATTACGCCACCACTCCAGCTTTATCCAGGATATAATGTAAGGAACATATACACAGATTTAGAAAGATACTTATAGATTTATTTATAACAGTTCATATATTTATAATTAACTGCATTGTGAGAAAAGTTCAGCACGAGGCAGGACAACAATGGACTCCTCAGTTATATAAAATGGCCTTGAAAAGCTCTTCCCTCCTCAGAGAAAAGTTTCCTAAACTGCTCAGGGAAAGCTGCATTCTTTAAAAAAAAAAAAAAAAAAAAGGCTGAAAGTGGAAATGTTTTGTTTATATCAATTTATTCCAGTGAAAAGTTAATTTTTATTCCATTTTTAAAGTGTACAGGGAAGAAGTAATAGGGTTCTATATAAAACATAAAACACACAGGGTAAGAGAGGGATCAAGGGAACTCTCAGTGAATTTGTAGATGACACCAAGGTGAGGGTGCAGTGACACACCTGAAGGAAGGGGCCATCCAGAGGGACCAGGACAAGCTGCAGAAGTGGGAATGTTGTGTGGTTTAAGAAGAGCAAGTGTTGGTGCTGCACCTCAGTTGGGGTCAATCCCAGTGTGAATCCAGGATGGGGATGAGCAGATGGAGCAGCTCTGGGGAAAAGGACTTGGGGATGCTGGTGGATGAGAGGCTGGATGTGACCCAGCCATGTGTGCTCCAGTCCCAGAAACCCAAATGTGTCCTGGATTCATCCAAAGCAGGGTGGGCAGCAGCTGAGAGGGGGATTCTGCCCCTCTGCCCCTCTCAGGTGGGACCCCACCTGCAGAGCTGCCCCAGCCCTGGATCCCAGCACAGGAATGACATGGAGCTGCTGGAGAGAGTCTAGAGGAGGCACCAGGATGACCAGAGGGATGGAGCAGCTCTGCTGGGAGGAAATGTTGGGAGAGCAGGGATTGTTCAACCTGGAGAATAGAAGCTTTGTGGTGACCCAATTGTGGCCTTTCAGTACCTGAAGGGAATGACAAAAAACACAGACTATTAACGAAGGCCTAGAGTGACAGGACAAGAGAGAATAGCTTCAGACTGGCGGAGGGTAGGTTTAGTTTGGATTTTAGGAAGGAATTCTTCCCTGGGAGGGTGGTGAGACCCTGACACAGGTTGTCCAGAAAAGCTGTGTCTTCCCTATCCCTGTCAGAGTCCAAGGCCAGGTTGGACAGGCCAGGTTGAAGCAACCTGGGATAGTGGAAGGTGTCCCTGCAGGGGGGTAGAATGTTCTGGAAATGGAAATGTTCTGGAAAATCCCATCTGTGCATGGAAGAAGGTATCAAAGGTTCACATGGCTTTATCCCAGAATAAGTTTAAGTGGTTGTAAAAGACCTCCAAGATCACTGAATCCATAACTCAACACTTAGAAGTTCACCACTAAACCCTGTCTTCAAGCACCACATTCACAGGCTTTTCCAACAGTTCCAGGGATGCTGACTCCACCTCTGCCCTGGGCAGCCTGTTCCAATGCTTGATAATCCTCTCAGTGGTTAATTTTTTTCCTAATACACTATCAAAGCCTTCCCTGGCACAACTTGAGGCCATTTCCTCTTGTTTTATACCTTATTACCTGGAAGAAGGGACCAACTCCCACCTGGTGGCAACCTTCTTCCAGGAAGTTGTAGACACCTTGTGCTGCCACTTTTCCCCTGATGAGATCCTGAATTCCCTGAGAATGGGGTTTCTTTAACTTCGGAAAATTCCCCTGTTCTGCTGTTCCCAGCTGAGAGAACTTCAGGTTTGGTTGGTGATGCAGCTGAAACCATCCCACACCAAATGCCAACCAGATGGAAAACGACTCCTTGTTAACTGAGGAGCAAGTGAGAATTTCCACCTTGCATAAGAGGCCTTTTGCCTCCTTGTGACCTAATTTCCCTGAGATTTTCACTGGAACTACTCAAAGAATTTCATACAAGTGGAAAAGGGAAGAACAGGAGCCTTGCTTGCTTTCTTCCTGCACATTGCATAAAGCTTTAATAGCGAGTAATAGCTGACATGGCTTTGATTTTATTGCACTCAACTGGGTAATTCTTCTGTCCCCTACTGTGCCCAGGAGGACTGAGCAGAACAGAAGTGAATGTGCCGCAGAACAAATGGGTCTTCGAGTTCCTCTTACACTCCCATGGCCTGGATTGTGTTCAATAAGTCATGCACAGTAAATACAGCCAGGAGACGTGAGGAGACTCGTGAATACTTGCAAGGCACTCAGGTGCCACTTTGGTGAAGGTGCTGCACGGAGAATATGGGGAAAAAAAATGCCCTGCTTGTGTCTCTGCCCCTCCCCTCACTAATTTGACCCAGCACATTTATGTTTGTTTCTTTATTACCTAAAGAAAAACACCTCCAAAAGTGAAGGCTGGCTTATTTAAATCAGGGATATGGTTTAGTGGTGGACTTGTTAGGTTTCTGGTTGGATTCGATGATCTTAAAGGTCTTATCCAACATATGTTAGTCCTAAAATTAAATGTGTTTTGCTTTGAAGAAGCATGACTAATAATTATGCACAGAACATAATAGGTACACAAGTACACTGGATGTAAGACAGTAAGTTCTACAGAGAGACCATAGAAGATCTTGCTGGATTTTTTCTAAGACTTCTGAAGCATTTGTATCTGTTAGTAGTATTATTAGTATTAGTATTTGTATTAGTATTAGTTAGTGAAGGCTGCTACCCACCACAGAGATCCCCAGGCAGAGCTAGTACACCAAAACAAGCCATTTCTAATTTTATCCCTGCTTTCTTACAACAAGGAGACACAAAATCTGACATCCCTACCCTAGGTTTGTTGATTTTTTATTTAGAGTTATAGAATTTAGAATATATAGAATAACAGAATATCCTCAGCTGGAAGGGTCCCCCAAGGATTGTTGAGTCCAGCTCCTGGCCCTGCACAGGACAATCTGGAGAATCAATCCCACCATGTGCCTGAAGTGGTTTTCCAGAGTTTCTTGGGCCCTGGAAGACTTTGTTTGTAGCATTTTAATGTCTGTTGGTTGCATGGAGGGACACAAGGTTTCTTTGCCGTGGTGGACAAGCCAAACAGCACAGTGGACACCTTGGGTGGGCAACCTGGGGACTGACCAGCTGGACACTGGGCCAGGAGAAACAACTGTGCCAGTCTGGTTGCACATACAGCATGGAACTCTCGTGTCCCATCCCTATCTTCACTCTGTTCCTCCCTTTCTGGGTGATGAGAATGATGGAGACCTCTGAAGTAAATGTCTTGTAAGCTGCCCCCATCTTGCTGCATCATATTTCAATGCCCTGTCAATATCCTTGTGCTCCATTCAAATTCCAACCTGGCTTCTTAATCTCTCCTCCCTGAACCCAAGGCCTTGCACAATCTCCTCCCTTTTGTCTCTCCAAAACCTTGCTCTGTGCACCTTCACTGAGGGAACAGCAGCAGCGCCCATGTGAAAAATCCCCAAATAACTTCCCTCTGATGATCCCAGAGGGAAGTTATTTGGATATTTCTTGCGTATTAGACAAACCTCTGGAAGTTTTCTAGGATGCTCAGAACTGGTCTGATCTGAGGACTTGGCCTGGGATGGGATCTTGACCTTCCCATGGATGATTTGTGCCAATCCACTCTACTGAAGGTGTTACAGTCACAGGAAATTTTATATTGGAGCCTTTGCAGGCTGTTTAGCAAAGCAAAGAAGGAGCTGCACTTCCTCCTTTAAGGCTTTTAAATAGTTCATGTCTTGCTGCTGGCAAGTGAATAAATTGGTAATGAATATGCAAATCAGCAGGTCTTCTAAGCAGGCTGAGAAACCTCATTTTGAGGTGTTTGTGAGGCAGGATGAGCACTTTAATGTTTGCTACACATTTCATAGCAGTGATATCCCCTCTCCTTTATAAACAGAGCTGCTGTTAATGCATGACCTGTTCCACACTGGCTTTGTGGCAACAGTAAATTAAAAAATGTCAGGGAATGTTGTTAATTGCTGTAAATGGACTTTTCTGGCTTTTTTTTTTTTTTTTTTTCAATCCCATGGGATTTCTAGCATGGAATTATAGAATTGTTTGGGTTGGAAGAGCTCTTCAAGGTTGTTCCACCCCCTGACATGGGCAGGGACATCTTCCACTATCCCAGGTTGCTCCAAGCCCTGTCCAGCCTGGCCTTGGACATTTCCAGGGTTGGGGCAGCCACAGCTTTTCTGGATTCCATGGCCTCACCACCCTTCCAGCTCTATCAGATGTTCTTTCCTCCCTTGTCCGTCTGAATTTCCTTTTGTTCCAAGCAGAAATGTTCCCATTCTGAGGGGTACTTCAGGGAGATGAAATTCCTTCATTAATGTCCCTGATTTCAACTCAAAATTTTCACTTTCGGAGATTAAAAAGCTACCGCTGAGGTTTTAATTTTCAATTTTCCTCCTGGTTAATGGAAATTTGGACATATCCATCCCTCAAGGACTTCTGAGGTTCTTTCTCCAATATTCTGGATCTCAGAAGTCTCTGTGGAGCATCCAATATATGCAGGAAATCAGCACCATCCCTGAAGCAACGACTGAAGGAGACACAGAGAGGCCGAAATGTATTTATTGTTTTAATTTTAATCTGATCAGACTTTATCAGTTTTACCCCTTGTGCTCTTCCTTCCATTCCCCACCTCCTTACACAATCCTTTGCAGCATCTCCAGGGCTGTGTGACCCACCTGGAAATGTGCCCAGGGTTCAACTCAGCTCCTCATGTCCCTCACAAATCACAGAGTCATCACTGCTACTTGTCCCTCCGTATCTTTCCCCTCCTAAAAGATTCTGGCCCAAGAATCTCTAAAGTTCCACTTCCCAGAGTCGTGTTTCTGTGGCTCTAGAAGATGTTCAGGGAGCTGAGTCACAGTTCCATGACAAGAAGTGGCCTGCTCAGCCTGAAGTTATTTTTGTAGGCAGGGAATGTGCACAAAGGAAGGATGAAGTCAGTTTTCCCACTTGCCAGCCATTTGTTGCCTGGGATCTTTTCAGCACTTCCATCCTTGATATGTTTTGTGTGCTTCCCATTTTAGTCTTGGAGGCAGCAGATTCCTTTATTTTAACAGAGGAAGTTTTTCAAAAGCCTGGAAACTGTGGATTAAGAAACAAACTGGGCATTCCTGGAGGGATGTGATCATAGCCAGTTTTCTGGAAAAAATTCTGAAACTTTTGTCATTTTACTTAGGCTGCCACTGAAGTAGTTTTGTTACAAATTGAGGTTGTTAATGATTAATCATTTTTTAGTTCACTCTCATTTTGATTAAAGCAAGAAAAGACAGGTTGGAACTTTTTAAACTATACCTAATTTAGAAATTCAAGTTTTACTGAATATGGAAGATGACCTAGGTTTTGTAAGTTTATCCAGAGGCTTATGAAGTTGAATATTCCTGAACATTCCTCATGGCTATTCCTGGGTTTTTAGCTCCCAAACCAGCCTGATGGTGCAATATGCCCACATCTCATAAAACATAAGTGGGCAGAAGAGGCTTGTTGAGGATGAGAAATGTCCTGGTAATGAAGCTGCTGTTCCTCAGATCATCGAATCATGGAATTATTGAACCATAGAATGATTTAGATTGGATGGGACCTCAAAGATCATCTCATTCCATGCCCCTGCCATGGGCAGGGACACCTTCCAGGTTGCTCCAAACCCTGTCCACCTGGCCTTGGACACTTCCAGGGATGGGATAGCCACAGCTTCTCTGTGCCAGTGCCTTGCTACCTTCCGAGTAAAGAATTTCCTCCAATATCCCATCTAAACCTCCCCCTTTTGTAGTTTAAAACCATTCCCATCACCAACAAATTGTCCCTTTGAGAGACACTTTCTCTGCAAGCTGATCTTCTCCTTGTACATCCCAATTCTATTTTAGAAATGAGAAATTTGTCTTCCTACACATAAAAATATGACCGGTCTCAACACTGGATGGTTTTCACTTTACTTTACCTTCACTGATCTTTTTTTCCTTCTTGCTTTTACAGCGCTTAGCCCTGGCAGCCAAAGGCTGATATTTATTAAAATGGTTTTGTCTGCCTGTTTTGTCCCTCAAGAGCTGTTGAGATTTGAGAGCTTCTTTTGAGCTCTGTGTCAAGCACAGGCACAACCCAGGAGAGCAGGAGGGAGATGCCAGGGGAGTGGAGAGAACAGCAGCTCTTCTCTTTTTCCTGCTGGAATAAGCAAGTCATTAGGCCCACAAAAATATTTTTCCCTAAAGGATGCACTGAAAACAAAGTGTTGCAAGATAATGATGGGTGCTACCCAGAGATAATTAATCCGCAGATGGAAACATCCATTCACGTGTGCTCCCTTCATCCATCTGGCCATTCATTATTTTTACAAAGCCCATTCAAGGCAAGAAAGGAATTCTGCTGCTTTCCAGGCACAGATAAAAATTCCCTGTGCCACTCCTGTGGTCTCTGGCAAATTCTCCTTGCACAGAGTGCTCAGCTCAGCAGTGAATTGACCAGCAAGGAGCAAAAGCCACCTTTTAATGCTATGAAGGTTTTTACTTCCTTCTCATCTATTTGAGGAAGTAAAACAAAGGCTGCTTGAATTTTTCCTTCCAGCTGCCTGTGGTACAGAATCTCCCCAGGCTGCCAAAGGAATAAATTCATTACCTGTTTCTCTAATGATGACAGCTGAATATTTTAATGCAGTTATGCTTAATCATTTTTTAAAAAATCCACGGTAAAACCTCTGCAATTACCCTCAGGGCCAACAACTGCTCAGTGAGCCATGGGGTGGGGATTCAGCTCCTTTCTCTGGATAAAGCAAATCCATCTCTCCAGAAGAAAAGCATTCCAGGCAGGACACACTGAGGTTTCTGCCTCTTGGTGCTGCTGTGCTGTGCATGGAAATGTGTTAATGTGTTTCTGGCAGAGCCAAACTGACTGAGGCAGGAGTTGGTGCTATAAAGTTATTTATTGTATAGAAGCATCAGCCTGTAAATACATCAGTCCAAAGGCATAGTTTCAGTTGCTAAAGGGTCCTTTTCAGGATGAGGCCTTGGAGGGCTGTTGGGATTCCCCAAGGCCTCCCAAACCTGGAGCCATGGGCAGCAGGCAGAGATCTTGTGGCCTTCTTTCTTCTTTCTTCTTCTGTAGTTTTGTGCAAGCAAAGCAAAGCAGCAGCAGCAGCAGGGGTAGGTAAATAGGTAGGTGAAGGAATGATTTTCAGGCCTCTGTTGTGGGGTTTTATCCCTGAAATGACCAATCAGCTAATACACGATGCTAAAACAATCTTCTCTACACCTATTAAAATTATTTAACATGTAAAGTACAGTGTCTGTTCTTACACACCTCTGCGTATTTTTATGTGAACTGTTCTATACACGTGCATGTTCTCTCTTGTTTATGTTCTTAATTCTATCTAGAAATGCAAAACTTCTGTGTTCTAGTTATGTCTATGTGTTGTGGTTTAAATGACAGTTGTCTGCTAAGGAGCCTCCCTTGGAATGGAGAATTTAAACCCCCTCCCTTTGAATTATTATAACTTTGAAATTAAGGGGCTCTCAGGCGAAGATATGGGAACAGGAATAACAGTTCTTTATTAAGGGAAATAAAATAAACAATAAGACCAAAACACATGCAGTATTACAAAAGAGCAAAAGAAAAAACGAACAAACAAACAAACAAACAAACCCCACTGACACAGTCAGGATCCAACCTGACACCCTGTGGGTCAGG
>JAGMWU010001234.1:0-15480 GCA_018697195.1 Certhia americana | reverse complement strand
CCAGCTCAGATGGCATTGGGATGTTCTGTTCCACAACCATGTTCCTAAAATCACAGCATTAGAGAATGGTTTGGCTTAGAAGGAGACCTTGAGGAACAGCTTGTTCCAACCCCCTGCCATGGGCAGGGACACCATCCACAATCTCAGGTTTCTCCAAGCCCTGTCCAACCTGGCCTTGAACATTTCCAGGGATGGGGCAGACACAATGCCTGTCCTTCCCTCTTCCAATGCCTCACCACAGTCAAAGGATTTTTTCTAATGAAAGCAGTGAGAGGTATGTGTCTTTACAAACAAACTGTGGGTCTGCTGGTAGATAAAGCCAGATCCTGAGAGGTGAAGGAAGCAATAAGAGGAACCAAAAATTCCAGAGGAATTCTACTACTGACACAGAGTGCTGCTCACCCAAGACCATGCTAAATTCCTAGACTAGAGAAAAAGAATAGGATACACATTAGAAGAAGCTCTGTCTTAGGTGCTTCTGGAAGTCTGTACCTCTGAAGTACCTCAGCCACTGAGGAAGGAGAGTGGAAACTGGGATAAAAAGGAGGCTGCATCCTCTAGCAATTTGAGAGAGCCCATGGGAAATGTCCCGTGGCCTCTCCCTTTATTCAAATAAAGTTACAGAACTTTATTTACTCCTCAGTCTCCTTTTTGGACATAAAGCTCTGGCATCGTGAATTAATTTCCTGACACTAATCTCAAATCTAAGCCTACTCTCTGTCAGTGTGACCCCATTGCCCCTTGTCCTGTCACTACACGCTCTATTAAATAGCCTTGTTCATCTTTCCTCTCAGTTCCCTTCGTGTGCTGCAAGGCCACAGCAAGGTCATCCCAAAGCTCCTCTTCTCCAGGCTGAACAATCCCAGCTCTCCCAGCCTTTCCTGGCAGGAGCGGCGCTGCCTCGCCCTGACCCCTGCGGTGCCTGCTCGGGGCCCTGCCCCGCCTGTGACGCCCCGCACAGAGCCCGTGTCCAGCCGGGTCCGGCCCGGCCTCCCTCCGGTCAGCGGCACACTGCGCGGAGGCCCCGAGGCTGCGGCGGACACCGCGGGCACCGATACCCAGGCCCAGCGCTCCGCAGCCGGCGGAGCTGAGGGCGTGCCGTGCCGGGCCGTGCCGTGCCGTGCCGGGCGCTCCGCGGGGCCCCTCCTCCGGCGCCGCGGCTGTTTCCTGCTCGGCCGGCGGAGAGCCGGGCGCTGCCGGCGGAGGTAGGCGGGGGAGCGAGGGGAGGCGGGAGGGAAGGGCGCGGCGGAGCGCGGCGCTGGCTCTGTCCGTGAGGGCCCCGGTGCCCGGGCAGTGCCTGCGGGCCGCGGGGCAGGCGGGTGCGGCTGCCGGGGCCGCGCTGCCCCGGGCAGGGAGCGCTGGGGGAGCCGTGCCGGCCCTTGCGGCCGGGCCCGGGCCTGGGGCCCTGGTTCGGCTGCGGCGCTAATGCCCCTAAAGATGTTGAGATCCTCTGAACCCGCCTTGAGCTGCACAGATTCGCCGAGTCATTATGGTGGGAAGGGAGCTCTGAGACCATCCAGCCCAAGCCTCCTGCCCAGGCAGGGCACCCCGAGCAGGTGACACAGGAACGCCTCGAGGTGCCTTTTGAAGGCACTGCTCATTCCTCATCTGCTCATTCCTCATTCCCCCGAGTCACATTGCGGTTGGAGCAGTGCTTCAGCAGCAGTAAACCTGAAATTGACAGGAAAATAAATAAAGAAATAGCTCTGGTGTAATGAAATTTCGGCTATTTGAACGGATTTTTAATTGTAAGCTATGCTCAGCCTACTTAAGTCATAACGTTTTAATAAATTTTGAAACATCCAGAACATGTTGGTTAATTGTAATGATTTTTGCAATGATTCAGGGAAAACATCTTTAATGTTCAGGCTTAGCTCAGATTTTGAAGATGCCAGTGCCATGTGCTGTGTCTTCTACAGGAGAACAGCTTTGCAGTTTCTGTGTGTTAGGTCTTTTCTTTTTCTTAACTGAAAGTCTGGTTATTGGCTTCAGTTTCAGCTGTGTAATGAAAGCGACCTGTAACTTTCTTCAATACAGCCTTCAAAATGGTGAAACTGGCTAGGAAATGGAAAAGTCACTCTTAGTTTATAATTAGAAGGACAATGAAGTGGTCTGTAGAAATTCAAGGGCAGAAGGAGTTATGGCTGATCTTTCACAGATGCTTTGTAATTTAGCAGACCAGGTAAGCTGGGTATCCTGAGAGCATAGACAGGTTAGGTGCCAAGTTTCCTTTTATCTCAGTGGAACGAGATCATTCCCATTGAATTTTTACCTGCATTTTTAGGCATCTTAAAAAAAAAAAAAACTCCACTTCCAGGTCCCTAGAAGTAGTTTGCTCATCTAATGAGTAAATTTGTTACCTCTTGTGTTAAACAAACCAATTAAGTGTTTTGATTATATTACATGCTTTGATAAATACACAGAAGAGGAGCAATGCTCTTCAGGTCTCAGTTCTTACAAAACAATATTAAAATGCTCCTTAATGCATTTCAGTTGAATTCAGGTTGTCTAGCAAATACAAGAGTTTCTTACCATCTCCTCATACAATTGGAAGGAGAAGAAATCTGAGTGAATATATAGTCAGTAACATATTATTCCAGTAGATACAGTGAATCCTCATGGTTAGGAAAGAAGAGTATCAAATGCTGAGGTGACAATGGCAGTAAGCACATTTTAACTTGTATGCCACCAAGCAGGAGTCAGCCTTTTCTTAGCAAGAGAAATGAAAATTGCAAATGCAGAGCAGGTTGAAAACTGGTATATTTAATGGTAGCTGATGCCAATCATGGTTTATATCAGACAGACCACCTGCTTTGCAGGCTTCAATTACTAGACAACCAGGCTCTAAAGGTAGGATTTTCAGAAAGTGATGATTTAGGAGCCCTCGTGCTTCCAGGCTGTCTATGGACCAGTGATGAGATAGTCCTCCTTTGCTGATGGCAATATATGAGTCCTTGTCTGTCCACCAGCTGTTATTGAAATAATTGATGGACTTCTGGCCTGTTTAATCTATCAGGTGTCATCTTCTTGCACACTGCTGTTTGTGAAATCGTGTTCTTCAGTGAGTCTCAGTGTCTGAGTACCTTGTGTTTGGATTTCCTCCAGTGCTGTTCTGGTATTTCCTGTAAAAGGCTGCAGTACCTACAGAGCTGTCCCTGTGTGGTTGAGACAGAAGAAATTGTCACCTCACGTTCCTGCTCATCACCATCTGGTGTCCACCATGATACAGACTGCAGGTAAGAAGACTTAGCCCTGTATCCTCAGAGCCTGGTGGGTTTGGGATGTGCTGAGTGGGTGGGGTTTTGTGCTGTGGATGTGTACGTGGCAGAAATGTTCACTCTTTCCTCAGGGATAAGCTGTAAGGAGTGGTGATGACAGCTTGATGGTGGGGCAGGCTGGGTGCTGGTGAGAATGTCTCCTGTGTGCACATTTGGGAAGAGGCTCTTTTTTCTCAAAGTGGGATAGTGGACCCAGGGACAGAAGGGCTTTTGCTTGTCTGAAGTCATTATTTGGTGAAGAAGGAAGTAGGGTGATGAGATGGGAATGTTCGACTGGGAAGAGCTGAACTGAGCTTCACACCACAGAGTTATCTGGGGACCCTCTTCAATTATTTGGATTAGCAGGACTTCCAGTGAGTCGGGTGTGATATTTTAATTCTTTCCATGGCATTTTTCTTTTTAAGAAAACCTGCTGGTTGTAGGTTCAAAGTTGAGATGTTGGAAAATGATCTCCCTGTCCCCTTTGGATAGGGAGAGCAGGAGCATTGCTCACTTTGTTCCCCTGTCCTTGGGCTGAAAGTGAGAGAGGGAGCATCAGCTGAAGTACAAAGCTAAGACTGCAGGTGAGTATTTGGGCAGACCACAAAGACAGCAGCCACTGAACTGCAATAGAACAAAAACATTGCACAACAAAGCTTGGTCTCTCAGCAGCTTCATGTTCTGGAGCTCTTGGGTTTGTGTTTTTCTGGAGGTGCTGAAGATGATTGGTACCGTGTGAATTCAGTAGGAGCTGTGGGCACTTAGCAGCTTTTCAAGCTGCACAATTTTATGGATGTTGACGTTTCTATCCCTTCGTTGGACCAAATCCAGTATTTGATAATTCTGGTGTTTTCTAACGTCTAGGTGAGTTCACTAGGGAAAAATTCGGTGCTAGAATCAAACTGTACAAACTGAATCAAACTGCACATTGAGTTACTTTTCAGTTATATCATCAGAGTTTATAAAGGTTTTTGGCTATCATATGATTGTATCTCTAACATACAAAGTTTACAGCTCTTTCTGTGCTGTTCTAGGGTGAGATCCTTTCTCCTTTGTAGCACCACTGGCATTTTGACACATGCCTGTCTTCCTCTTCTGCTTGTTTGGGATTCTGATCAGTGGGTTGATGTCAGATGTAAGTTTGTGCTCCACTTTCTTGCAGTTGGCTTTTTACAGACCTTGCAAGTCTGTGAGGTGTTAGTGGTTTGCAGCTGCAGAGCTTTTAATAAGCCTTTTGTTTGTTTTCCTGAGGGAGCTGGCTGGCTGCTGACAGTTATTTAGTTGGTTTTTTGGTGGGGGCTGCTTATCCTTGTAGCAGGTTAAATGCTTTTGTGGTGTCTCTGTGCTGCAACCTGTTAATATATCAGCAAAATATCCTTTAATGGCCTGTGGTGTGTCATTAAATAAATAACAGCACCCTGAAACTTGCCCGATGGATCATCTTGATTCTTAATTGGAACTTCATTGAATTGTTTCAAGGAATTCATAATTCTATGTGCCCAAGTAGGAATCTGGGATTACTTTACGTGTTAGGACATGGTTTATGTTTCAGTGGTTCCCACTTGTGCTGTGTATGGACAGTGTAAAAAACAAACTCCTTGAATGTGCTGTGCCTCAGGTCCTGCATTCCCTAATGTTCTCCTAAACAGGACTTAAATTATAGTGAATGTGACAAGAGATCATAGAAATACTTGTAAGGCTTTAGAGAAAATGAGTGCTCCTTGTAAAGTCTTTGAGAGTTTTGGATGTGATGCTCACATCCAGTATTAGGCAGGAACCTCTGTGCTATGCCAAGAATCTTGCTCAGTTAAGCCAATACAGCCCAAAAAAATGTTAATTTTGCGAGTGGAAATTTACTTTGAGGAAGTTGTGAGGGAGTGAAATGGTCAATAATTTAGTATGGAAAACCTACTCTCAGTTTCCTGAGGCCCTTCAAGTTTCTGCTTTATCTTGAAGTTCAATAATGAGTTGCAAATTTCCCACAAATTCCTATACCACCAGACAGCAGTGTGATTACTGCTTTCCGTTATGGTCTGGCTATTTTTTAACTTTAAGTCAACTGCACTTTGAAGCTAGTTATTAAAGAGTGTTTTATCTATCTAGGGAAAGAAGGGGAGCTGGTCAGCTTTGCACTGTGTCAGCTTTGCCATGTCAGTTCACAGCATTGGCCATGTGGAGGATGGTAATGCAGGTGACTTTGGGCAGCCAGCTTCAACCCAGTGCAGGAACCTCCTGCTTCAGCTGCAGGCATGTCTGCTCATAAAGCATCATTTCCCACTTGTTGCAATTAGATTGCTCTAGGAAATTCTAGCACTGCCTCAGTTTGAGGGGGCAAAGCTGATTGTCTTGCTACCAGTGAGAGCCCCTTGTTGTCAGCTCTCCAACTTGTGTTGTCCCACCCGAGCTGCAGAGCCTTCATACTGGAGGGCTTTGTGTGACCCATTCAGTGAATTTAGCCCAGAGAGGAGATGCAAATTGTTGTCAGCACATTGGGTTAGTCCGAGGACATGCCACAGAAGTGAAGCACAAGCACAAATCAGCATGTGAGAGGAGGGAGTGAATCCTGCAGCACTTCAGCCTGCTCAGGGCTGGTGTGTATGGCACTCTGAGTGGAAAGTGCTCACCTTGTGTTAGAAGGGTCAAAACAAACACTTCACTGTCTCATTTTCCATCAGTGCCAGGTGTGGCAGTGGGAGCTGTACCACTTGTGTTTGGGGTTTTTTCCCTGCTGCCCCAGGAGAGACAGAGCAGGCATGTGTTCATTACCTGGAGCTTGAGCCTTGTTGAATGAGATAATCAGTAACTCAGGAAGCAGAGTGTGTCTGTGCTATCAGTAACCAGCACTCACTGCCATTCTGAGCCACTGCTGTGTCATCAGCCTGCCAAAAAACCCAAAAGCAACAGTGGTAAAATGATGAACTTGCATGTTTTCTTTAGACTGGCACAAAAATGAATGAAGTAATGAGAGAAATCAACTCTTCGATGAATTCCCACTGTGCCCCTTTGCAGCTATGGAGCATATGTGGTCCCTCCCAAAACCCAGGCTTTTGTTCAGTGTCAGCAGTGCTTGGATCCTTCAGTGACATGGATGATTTGCAGTCAGCCATTTTAGTGCAACAGGAATCTTTCTCTGTTGCAGTATTTAATTTTTAATATGAAAAATTGTGTGCTACCACTCCACATTCACTTTGCACTGAGGAGATCTATTCAGGAAAGACTCTAGAAGAGGCTGGCTTGGGCTGAGAAAGTATTGCACACACACACTGGGATAAGAGGTTTTCTAGGGGCCAAGAAACGTCAAATGCTCAAATGTTCTGTAGTGCTGATATTATGTGTACAAGGAGAAATCTGCAACTTGTGTATATGTGATTTTATTTTTAATCTTACTGAATACTTTTTTGTTTTTAATGGGAAGCCCTTTGTTCAGCTAGTGCACATAGTGGGAAGTTTTTACGTAGTGAGCAGCAGCAGCAAGAGAATGAGGTGGAGGGGTTTTGGTCTCAGAGTGCTTGTTCTCAGGGACAGGTCTGTGTCCCTTGCTGCGGACATGTGACAGTATTTTAAAAGCTGGAGTCCTGTGTCTCTTCTTTCTCCTACATGAGGCTCTTCAGGCATCTCTGCTCTGAGTCCTGACTGCCTTATCCATCCAGCCCCACCTTTCTGATGGCCTGACTCCAGAGCACCCTGAGTGCTAAATGTCCCAGCACCAGGTCTCTCCTCCAAGATTTCCTCAGAGAATTCTTGTTGCTACAGACAGCCTCCTGCCTTCAGAAATCAGCATGGAAGTGTTTACCCAGAGAGAAGAACTGATATGTGAAAATAATTGACTGATTTGTGATAAAAATTAAGGCAGTGAGAAGATACCTGACAGATTTGTCAATTATGATCAGCTAGTTGTGGTGGAGTGAAGCTCTGTCTTTTTCCTGGAGCTGTGTGTGATGCTGAACACACATGGGGAATGCCCAGGCCAAAAACAATGTACTGAAGTAGTATGTCTGATTTTGTCATAAACCCATTTATCTTCTGAGATCTCACTGGCTATTTCAGCCACCTTCAGCAATTACTGCAAGGTGTGGTTTTCCATGAATCGAAAGAGAAAGCAGTTAATATTTGCTCTGTTTGTCCTTAAAAACTGGAGTTATTTCCCCCTCTAATTCATTTAGCAGCTAGGTTTAGTTGCAGTGGTCAAAAGATAACTTACCACATCTTTTGCAGGATTTGGACTGTCCGAGATGCCAATCAACGTTGATGATGTGATGAAGCTGCTCAGCCATGTTGCCAAGGTGAAGGGCATGAAAGCTGCTGTGGCACATTCTGGCCGGGGAGCACTGCTGACAGGTGCATCAGCCTTTGTGGGGGGAATATTGGGAGGCCCACCTGGAATTGCTGTAGGTAAGTGTGCTTTGCTTTAGGCACAAGAGGGTGGTTAAATCCCTGAATGAAGAAATGAGGTCTGTGTAGGAGGTGTGCGTTGAAGGAAAGGGGCATTGTGTTGAGACTTCCTGCTGTGATGGGGAGTGAGGGTGAATGAGCCTTGGCATGGGGCATGATCATTTTCCAAATGGACTTACTGAAAATGATAATTTTTTCTGTATTTTAAAAGTTTCTGATATCCACGTCCTGATGAACATGGGGTTTTTTTTGGTTTTTTTTTCTGCTGGAATTCATTATTCCCTGTCTCTTTGCTTTTTCTTCTTGTTACAGAAAATTTCAGGAAAGCCAAAGTCTAGTAGTTCTACAATTCTAAAAGAATTGTTTCTCTTCTGTAAGTCTGGATTTAAGAGTTGTCTAGTTTGGAAGGTGTCTGGTTGCTGAAGGCATGTGGGCTCTGGCCCTTGATTGTTGAGCAGTTGAATGCCCTGTGAGCAGTTGCAGGAATTTCACAGGCTTACTGGAGTGAATTGCAGTGTGCCTGTGTCAGGCTGAGTTACAAAAACAAGGCAATGATTTGTGAGGAGTGATAAGAGAAAATGCAAAGTGAAGCTGTGTGTTTACTCCTATAACAGGTACAAAACTTAATTAGTAGCCAGAAATAGTATTTTGACAAATATATGACTGAAGTGATTGGGAACAAAGAAGGGAAATGAAGCTTTTGTAAGAAATCTGTAAGCTTAAAATCTGAAGTAAAGGTAATAATGTAAGTGGCCTCATTCTTGAGGGAGATGAAGAGAAATACTGCAGTTATTCTTGCATGTATTTTCTCTTCTAAGTGTTTGTTTAAGCTTTGATAGTGTCTCCCAGTCAAGCTTGATGTTCTTCAGCCACTGAGGAAGGCACTGGACAAAGTATACCTCTTACCTTATACTGAAAGTATGTTACTTTATACAATAAAGTATATTACTTTCTATATAGTAAGAATAGTAAGTACTAACTAAACTAAAAGCCACAACTCTATTACATTGCAACTAAATCATAAGCCTCTCATATAACTTTTAAAATTGGAAAGGTAAATAAGCAAAAAAAGTTCAGATCAGTTAGGGAGACATTTACAGTGAAGTGCATCTTCACTTGCACAAACAGCCTGGATAGGTGTGGGACTGGGTGGCAGGGGTTTTCCCTCTTGCTGCTTTGCACCAGGAGCCAGGATGAGTTACCTGCCCTGTGCAGCATTGCTGGAGAAGCTTGCACTCCTCATGCTTCCCAAGGACTGCCTGCTCTGAGCAGAGTGGACTGTGGGTTTGTAGCTTGGGGAGAAAAGTGTGATTGTATAACAAATCTTGTCTCAATGGATGAGGAGCTTACACATCCATACTTCTAGTGGCTTTGGCATTAAGTGCCCCTAAATCAGATATTGATTGTTCTCATAAAATTCCCCTGAAGATGAATTCAGCCATCATAGGCTTTCAAGTATTTCTGTGGTCTCATGGGAAAAGTTGCTAACTGAGCAACTTCAGAATTTTTGTCTGATGAAAATCTGCATCCCTGTGAGTGCATAGATGACATTTTAGGAACAGTCACTGGGGGTGGCAGTTTTGATGGCAGGGTCAGTTCTGCCACCTCTCCATTGTGAGGATCCTCCCTCCCTCCCTCCCTTCTGTCCTGTCTGTCCATCCCAGGTTGAGTGTGCTCCGGGCTGTGCTGTCAGTCCTGTGCATTGCTGCGCTCTGAGTGCTGATGGAGAAAAGCCCTGTAGGGCTGCCAGGCTGGTTCCTCAGCAGCCACAGTCTCCTCAGCTGTAGATGATCCATCCCTCTGCTCTTATCCTGATAACCTGGGGCCTTCTACTTACCCGAGCATGTCTTGTCGACCTGGGGTGGGTGGGTGTGCATGTGGTGGATGAGAGCCTGAATGTGTCTAATGGCTTTGGTCTCTGAGCACCTGCAGAGGTGGGCCCCTTGTGTGTAGGAGGCTGCAGGGTGTGACTCTTACAGAAGCAGGAAGCTTTGTTCAGTCTAGGAGTATCTAGTAAGGGATTATGACATTCATAAGGCAGTTGGTAGTGTGGTGTTTTCCTTGGGCAAGGTTTTATTTAGTAGTAGAGCTTACCCTCAGAGAGTGTCCCAGGGAGTGTTTTGTTTCATGTTTCTAGCTTGAAGCTCTTGGTGTTGATTGTATAAAGGGTTTCTTTATGATTGCTGTGGATGTAAAGAGCTTTTAAAATCCTTTCCGGTGCATTGAATATTGTGTATAAATCTAGCTAAAGCAGACAAATACACAACTCTGTTTTGATTTCTAATCAAGGTGTGGACTTTGTTGGTGGAGACTGTGGTTTAACATTAACTGATAAAGACTAATGTCTTTCACTGTCTTTCCTAGGAGGAGCAGTGGGTGGATTGGTTGGTTGGATGACTTCTGGACAGTTCAAGTCAGTCCCTCAGATTTTAATGGAATTGCCTGCTGCTGAGAAGGAGAAACTCTGTGCTGAAGCCATGACTGTTGTTAAGAACGTACAGTGGACTGATGCTGCTCAGCTGATTGCTCTTGTAATGGCAAATTCTACTCTCACAGAGAAGTTGTTAGGGGTGCTGACCACTTACCTTACCAATGAGTTAAAAGCACAAATAAGGTATGCAGAATAATCCTCTACAGAGGAGGTTTTTTTATGCTGGAATGAATTTTACTCCAATAGCTGTGAATCTGTAACACAACAATTATTAGCTATCAGTACTAATTATAAATATATGCTGATCTATGTAATTTTGGGGTGTTTGGTTTTGGTATTTGGGGGGGGGTGTGTTAAATTTTTATTATTATTATAATTTTTTATTTGTGTGGATTTGTAAGATAGAATACTGCATTATCCTGACACTGACTTGCAATGTATTTTTAGATTGCTCTGCACGAGGACTCATTCAAATTGCTGACGGGAATCATGCTGCTCTTAGGATAATGTGTATCATTGGTGAAACTTTTCAAAATCATTTTGTTTTATTTAGGAGACATGATTCTGTTTATTTAAGTGCTTTAATTTTTTTCCCTGTGAATGACACAAATGGTGCCAAAGAAGCTGGGGCACTTTGAAGAATTTTACCTGTTGTTTGTTTCAGCCCTGCAAAGGAAAATTTTGTAGGGTAGTACATTACCCTGCTGTGAACTCAAAGGACTCAATCCATACTTTGTCACATTTTTATTGTAGTTCTTGAGTTATCTTTTTAGGTAAGAAATGAAGCAAATAGTTAAATAAGATTTCAAGTAACAGGAAAACAAACTGTGAACACTTTGAATTCAATTTTCACCAAGTTCCTGTACCCTGGAATGGGAGGGGGTGGCAAGGATTAAAATCATGGGGAGCTGAATCTGCCAGTTTTATATTAGCCCTGGGATTAAGGTTGTCATTTCAGCATTGATTTCTTGAACTGAATCTGAACTGCTGGTCCTCTGTTTTCATTAAACTCTTCCTAAGAAGCCTCCTAGTGATGTGTGAGTTGCTTTAAATTCAATGAACTCTTTAGGAAGCCAGGCAGAACTGGAGTGGGCAGCCAGCAGTTGGCAGCAGCAGTGCTGTGGGGTGGGGTGATGTGCCAGCTGCACTGTTACTGTAAGCACCAAGTGCTGTGGTGCTCAATGTCCCAGCCAGTTGTTCACAGTGGGTTTCAAGGCACTCCTAAGACAAGTTTGTAGGTAGAAAAATGTGCAGGTGTGCCTTCTTTTTATGTAAAGACAAATGAAACTGCTCTGACAAGTTCAGTTTTATGCCCAAAATAAAGATCAATCTGTGTACGTTTGTGTGTGAGATGTGGTTTTTATAAGTTAAGGTTTAAATGGTAAAGCTTTGAACTCAGAAGCTGCTGTTGTATGCATTTGATTAATTTACCTCTGCAGGTTCCATTTGCCTTTGATAATTTCAGTGGAGTGCAGGGCAGTGATTGTTCTCAGCATTTGATAACACTTTTTCAGTGATGTGGAAATGAATGGTAAGTGGGCACTCCTAACCTTCTCAGAGGTTCATAATGCCAAGCCTGAAATCAGTGGGGTTTCAGTTTCATTGGCAGATTGCACACATTGCAACTTTTAAAATATTTCAAAAATTATATCCATTTAGAAATACTATTTTTATGACTCCAGTTACTTTTATTTGCAATTTTCTGGTTATTTCACAACTCAAATTGAGTCTTTCCAAAACAACACACTGCTAGCAGTGACAGATGATTGAATGAGATGGAGTTGGCATCCTATGCTCAGCTGCTCAAACCCAGAATGAATGGAGCTGGCACCTGATTGTAAAGCAGGCCATAGGAAAAATGGGGGGTTCAGTGGTTTCAGGCAACAATATCATGACCCCCATTTTACAGGTATTCATAAATTTGGGCCCAAGCATAGGCAGTGGATTGATTTTTATCACTTGTATCTGTGTAGTAGATGTGGATGGCGTTTAGAACATTTTATGCTGATCCTCTGCTCTCCTGTGATACTCTGAGTATTCTTTGAAATGCTTTTTGGCACACATGGCATAAAGCTATTGAGACCCAGTGTGTGTCCACATTTCTTTCAGATGACACCCCTCTAAAGAGTGCAACCCAGTGGAGATGAGCATGCCTTTTCTCACTGTGGTTGGTTTGTGGGAAGTTAGGGCTACAAAACACAATGAAGATTATTGGAAGGTTCAAATGATCACTCTAATGTGAAGCAGAAGTGGCAGACTTGCAGAACAGCTACTGTGATTGCTGTGACCCTGTCAGAGCACACGTGCCAGGGTGTTACAGTACCTAAGGAGAGATGGAAGTTGTCTGGAGCCCAAGACATCAGAGACAGGGATAAGCAAAGCAGCTTTTCATCACTGCAGCACAGGGTTTTCCAGACTTTGAGGGAAATGACAGGAATCTCATACCCTCCTAAACTGGGATGTGATTAGAAACTTGCTTTCTTACATCCTCCATGCCCTTTCTTCTCTGTGGACCACTCCCACCACACCTTCTGGAGGACACAGGACATTTCTTCCTTTTCCCTCTTTTCTCTTTGCTTTGATCTAACATTGTAAATTCAACCATCCTCGCCCATGTCCAAACAATGCATTGACACAAAAGGAAAACCTTGAGAGTATTTTAGGTGCTTTGCAAACTTAGATAAACAGATCAATGTAATTTCATGGATGCCTCAAGTTTGGAATAACTGTGATAATAAAAAATTCTCAAGATTTTAAGGGAAAAAAAAAAGGTCCAACCAGATGAAATGATGAAACTAGTTTTGTCATATTCAGTTGCCTAATCCTCATGTTTTCACCAGGAATCTCCAACAAAGAATGAAATGTAGAGAAACAATCTTTCTTCTGTGCAACATGATTATGTGTCTCATCTTGGGAAAAAAAAAAAAAAAATCTGTCAGGGTTTCCTGTGAAGGTAATAGGTGTTTCAGATAATTGGATCAGGTGTTTCTGGACAGTTTCTCCAGACTGAGCCTGCTTCTGATGAGCAATTTCTCAAGATATAGCAAAGGACAGGCTGAAAGCCAGAATGAATCATTGTTTTGGTAGCAACAGCCCATCTGCAGCTGAAATCATTCGTGGTGCCCCTTGGCCTATCTCTTACTATGTCAAAAGCTGTGCAAACACGAGGCTGAGGACACAATGAAGGGACTTGCAGTCAGTTTGGATTCTGCTGGATGTTAGGGAAGCCCTTGACAGAAATCTGCCATGTGACTCATCAGACCAGAGTGCCTGTGCACAACTGCTGTGGCTGATGTCTGATGCCTGCATTTGACACATGATGAGGGTTGAGGGTAAAAGGGAATGTGTTTTTTATCTTGATTTTTAAAAGGATGGAGATCCTAGTAACCTGCAGAGGAAAAATAGATAAAACATCCCGATGCAGGAAATGAAATAGGGAATCAGTGCTGATAAAAGGGATAGGGGAAGAGCCATGACATCTAGCATTTATTAAGAGCCCAGCTCACTGCAGTGAATAGGGAATCAGAGAATGGGTCAGGTTGGAAGGGAACACTGGGTTCTCCACCTCCCTGCTCCAGCAGGGCCTTCCCAGAGCACATGGCACAGAACTGTGTCCAGGATTGTTGTGGAATGTCCCCAGCGAGGGAGACTCCACATCCTCCGTGGGCAGCCTGTTCAGTGCCTGCTCACTGCACAGGAAAGTTCTTCCTCGTGTTCAGGGGGAACTTCCTGGGCATCAGTTCCTGCCTGTTCCTCATGTCCCATTGCTGAGCCCCTCGGAGCAGAGCCTGGTCCCTGCTCTGACACCTCCCTTTGGACACTGACAGACAGGGATGAGGTCCTTTCTCAGTGGTCTCTTCTGGAGGCTGAGCAGCCCCAGCTCCCTCAGCCTGTCCTCCTCAGAGAGACCTTGCAGTCCCTAAATACAGGGAGAAGACAGTGAGATTATTGACAGGATCGGATGTGCAGCAGGACTGCCTTGAACTGCCCTCACTGCACCGGCTCCTGGAATTGAAAAGCGCATGAACGGCTGTGCCCGGAGCAAAGCTGTCCCCGCTTGTGTTCAGGAGGCCCTTCCCCAGGTGCAGGTGCGGAGCCGCGGGTTTTGCCCAGATCCATGAGAGGAGCCGCGGGCTCTCCCGAGGTGCGGCTGCCGCCAGATGGAGCCGCCGGGCAGCGGCACCGGGGCGCGGACAGACCCAGGGCGGGCAGACCCGAAACAGCGCCGGCATCCAGCCCGAGCCCTGCGAGGGAGAGCTGTGCTGCTACACCAGCAGCCGTGAGCATCTGCTCACACAGCAGAGCAACAGCCATATTCCATCAGATCCTGCCTGGGAACCGCGGACACAATCGTGCCTTAACCCAGCGGATGCAAGAACCAGGTTCCCTGCAAGATCCGGATTCCCGGAAGAACCAGATTCCCGTAAAGAACCACATTCCCGTAAACCAGCTTCTTAGAAGAAACAGAGTCCCTTAAAAAAATGCGATTACCTTAAAAAGTCAGATTCCCGTAAAGAACCAGATTCCCAGAAGAACTTTGACTCCCTTTGACTGCAGCTGAGTCGGCGTTTGCATAAGGGTGTAGTGGGATTGCAACAGCATGTACAGCATTGAAGGATTTTTACCCTACAAAGTTATCTTATATTTCTGGTTTAGTCATTTCTATCATACTAAAACACAGACCCAATAAATACCTACTAATGCAGCCCTAATAACCAGTGTGTATTTTTACCAGGAGTAGTGAAGTAATGATTCAGTTTGGCATAGCGATAAAAATTCCCTCCTATGATGGCTGGCAGATTTCATTGCTTTTAATTTTTTCCCCTTGGAAAGCTGCTTGCAGCTGGAATTTGGGGTGTTACTTTTTGAAATGTACATGGCATTTAGGGTCTTTGCTCATTTAAGAAATTACATTTGTGTTTTATATCCAAAACATAAAAATCAAGAGCATCAGTAGACCTGTAACATTTTGAGTTGTTACACAGAGAGTTATTTTATGTGATCATATAAAGCATGGGGAGGTTAAGAATAGTAGTAATGTAGCCAAAGGAAAGGGACAAAAATTGTGAGTTATATTTCTCCTTCATTTTCTTATCCTGCATTTTCAATTCCTGAACAAGGAATAGACAAGAGATGAAATCATAATGAAGGCTTAGTTTACAAAGGCAAAACCCCCTGTTATTAAACCATTCTTGAGGAAATGGCAGCATTTTTAACATTTGCCAGTGACTTTTCCAAGACTGTACTGGTGTTAGGGAGCAGTGTGATATTTCAGGAGCCATATGAGACACAGCTGTTTTAACACTCCTTTGATTGCTCCCAGGGCTCTATCAGACCAGCAAGCTGCATCTTACTGAGCTGGTGACTGAAACAAACCTGGATGGCAAGCATGCAAAAATA
>JAGMWU010001214.1:0-15760 GCA_018697195.1 Certhia americana | reverse complement strand
AGAAAGAACATTTCTTGCAGAGGTTTCCACCCCACTGTCTCCAAGATCTTGCTATTTCCCCAGTTCATCACCATTTGGCTGCAGAAGACAGACTTGGCAAATAGGGAATTGAAATCTTGTAATCCCTGAGGCTGGAAAAGACCTCTAAGAGCATTCAGTATTCCTTGATGCCACCAGAAGATAGGATTGAACACAAAAGATTGTTTGTAGTTGAAAGTCAACAAATCCCCTCTCCCCAAGGAATTCCCATTGTTGGTCTGTGTCCCGATGGATGTTCCTGTCCATGCGTTCATCCAGGTGCCCAGAGGGAGCCAGGAATATGTGGAGCCCCCCAGCCAGGTGTCTTCCCAACATGGATCAGCAGCACCACGGATCACCAGGGCTCTGCCCAACGGGGGTCACTGGGGATCATCCAATACAGATCCTCCCATGGGCGATGGAGCTGGAGCAGTGCACGAAGCTCTTCCCACACTCGGGGCACTCCCAGGGCTTCCCTCAGTGCTGACTCCGTTGGTGTCGGGTCAAGTTTGAGCTGTAGGAGAATCTCTTCCTACACTGGGGACACTCGTAGGGCCTCTCCCCAGTGTGGATGCACCGGTGCAGGATGAGGGTGGAGTTGCGCTTGAAGCCCTTCCTGCAGTCCGGGCAGCGGAAGGGCCTCTCCTCTGTGTGAATCTGCTCATGTCTGAGGAGATTGGAGCTGGTCTGAAACCTCTTCCCACACTGGGGACACTCGTAGGGCCTCTCCCCAGTGTGGATGCGCTGGTGGTGTCTCAGGGCAGAGCTCCGCCCAAAGCTCTTCCCACATTCCAAGCAGGTGTAGGGCCGTTCCCCAGTGTGGACCACCTGGTGCTCCATCAGAACAGAGAGCAACATGAAGCTCTTCCCACATTTCCCACACTCATAGGGCCGTTCCCCAGTGTGGATCCTCTGGTGTTGCCTCAGGTGGGAGCTCTGCTTGAAGCTCTTCCCACACTCCCCACACTCATAGGGCCGTTCCCCAGTGTGGATCCTCTGGTGCCGGATCAGGATGGAGCTGTAGCTGAAACCCTTCCCACATTCCAAGCACTTGTGCGGCTTCTCCCCACCATGAGGTTTCTCCCCCAGCTCTGAGCTCTGCCTGGATCTCTGGACGCCTTCCCGGCACAGGGAGGCTCTTTCCTCCTCGCAGCTCCCTGGGCTGGGTTTGCAGCCTCTCCTCCTGAGGGATCTCCGGGGCTTTTCCTTCTCCTCCATCTGGCAACGCCTTGGGAATGAAAAATCCTGGTTTGGGAGAAAAATCAATAGGAGAAGAACTTGGGTTGGGGGTTCTTCCTTTCCAAAGTTCATCTCAGGAAGTCATTGGGCATTTTGTGTCTCTAAGAAGCTACAAAACACTGAGATTCAGCCCAAAAATCCTTCAAACAACAGGACAGATCAAAAACTCCCCATACATATACATTCAGCCAAAAACCCCACCAAAATATAAAGAATCACCTCCTCTCAGAAAAAAACAAATCACCAACATTTAGCCCAATAAAGCTCAGAAACACCAAGATGCACCCCCACAAAAACTATGCATCCCCCACTTGAGCCATGTGCTGGATGAAGGGTGGGACAATGCCTCTGGGGCTCTGGGGAGGCTGCAGATACAGGGAGGGGTGAAACCTTATGAGGCCTCCTGTTTCTTCACCTCCTCCTCCTCCTGTGTCTAAACTCTTCCTCACACTCCTCTTCCTCCTTTTGTTCCTCCCTGCACAATCCCACCTTCCCCTCCCACGTGCATGCTTTCACCATTTGGTTCTCCAACCCTGCTTCTCCTGCCCTTCTCCTCCTGCCCCCAGGCCCAGCACCCAGTGCCGGCTCCCTCTTCCCCCCCAAAGCCACAGCATCCCAGCGCAGGGGCAGCCATGGAGCTGGGGCAGCTCGGGCTGGGGCAGCGCTGGGCTCTCGGCCGCTCCCGCCCGCACTCGGTCCCCACTGCAGCCGCTCCCGCCAGGACAGCGCGGGGGGGCCCGGCCTTGGCGCTCTCTCCCCACTCCCACCTCCCCAAATTCCCCTCACGGGGGCTGCACCAAGGGGGGACACCCTGCTCCAGGGGGGATCAACCCCAAACGGGGGACCCCCAGCAAAGGAACAAGAGCAAAGTGTCTTTACAAACAGATGCTGTCAATCTGCTGGCACACAGGGACAGGGACGGGTACACAAGGCAGTGACACAAGAAGCCAGCAGTGTCACCAAATGTTATTAATTGGCCACAAACACTGCTGCTCAGACAAGCTCCTGACAAATTCATGAACTTCCAGAAGATCAAACACTTAACAGAGGCATGAATATTGTTAGCTGTACAAAAGTGGGGTGCATATTAAGGGGGGGATGCAGTAGGTAGGTTGGGAAGTCTGTAGCTCTCAAGTACTTCAGCCAAGGGGGAAAGGGAGAGGGAGATGGGGCTGGGAAAATTAGGATGAGAAGGAGGCTGTGTCCTCCAACAAAGGCAGAGACCCCATGGGAAATGTCCCATGGCCTTCTCACATTCTTTATGGATGAAATTAGTTTTACAGGACACCTGTTTTCTCTGTCGACAGAAACCTCTGGGCAGGTGAAGTTTTCCACACCCCTGAGGGCTCAGCCGGAATTCCTTACACCCTCCGGGCCGGCGGGCAGGCAGTGGAGCTGAAGGGGCCTCAGCCAGTTTGGGGGATCGGCTCCCTTGGGTGGCGGCGGCAGCGGGCATTGATTGGGGAGCCCAGAGTGAGCAGGAGACAGACGAGTGACACATCAGGGGGGCTGGGAAGAGTCGGCAGCCAGAGAGCTCTGAAAATCTCCTCAGGGACTGCAGGGGGATCTTGGGGCAGTAAACATGGCAGGGCACCCATGGAGGGCACAAAAGGGAAAGCCCGGAAGGGGTCCTGGCAAAAGGGATGAGGATCCCAAAATATCTCAGCCAGAAACCCCTCCAAAATATATAAAGGTTCACCTCTGCCCAGAAGAAACTTAAGCAGCAACATCTAGCCTTGCACTCCCAGGGCCCCCCGGGCTGTGTGAGGGCAAAGCTGGAGCTGAGGAACAGCCCTGGACGGGCCCGGGCCCCAGGTGCCATTCAGCTGCAAACACAACCAAAATCCCTCCCTGGCCTTCCCCCCCTCTGCTGTCTCTGCTTTGGCATTCTGGGAGTGCCCCTTCTCTGTGCTGCTGAGGGTGCCATGGGTGCCCCTCTGCGGGGTTGCACTAAGGGATGCCGAGCGCTCTGGGGTCACAGGGGTCCCTGCTGCCCTCCCTGTGTGCTGCGGGGTGCCGTGGCTGCCAAGGGTCCCCCCTGTGTGCGGTGCCCACTTTGGTGTGCCAGGGCTTCCCCCTGTGCAGGCTGATCCCTTCTCCGGGCTGCCCCTTGTGCAGGCTCCCCTCAGTCCCGCCTGCCGGGGTCCCCCTTCTCCAGCCCTCAGTTCAAGGTCCAGATTTCCTCCTGTTCTGTCTACTTCTCTCTTCACTAGGGTTCCAATTAAGTTCAACTGTAAGCATTTTATGGATCCCTGGAGGCCCTAAATTATTTTCCCTCTCCCAGATTATCATCCCCAATGCTCTTATCATTCTTACTTCTACAGAAAACAGCATATTTAAAATTGAATGTAATTCCACCCAACTGTCAATATTTGGAGCCAAAAATTGATCCACCTGGTTGAATACACCCAGAGGATTCTCTACCAAATTTCCTAGGTCCTTCTTAAACCCCCTTACTTCTCAGGCTGTTAACGGAGCATTCCCAAAGCCCAGCCCTCCATTTACAACTCCCTTTAGAACTTCCCAAAGAGGATAAAGCTTCTCTGCTCTGCTTGTCCTTGACCTTGTGTTACAATAGGGGCCTTCAGATGAATCCTCGGGGCAAGTGGGGGTGTGCCCATAGTTAGAGAATGTACATGTGGGGAGATCAGAGTCTGGCACTAGGACTCCAGCTGGGCCTGTCTGGGGAAGCTGTGGAACACAAAGTCTGGATTGAACCTGGGATTTTAGGAGGTGGTGGTAATGGAATTATGGCAGGGATGGGGGATATGATAGGGCTGGCGTTATTAGGGGAAGAAATTGAGGATTTTGTAAGGGAGATGTGAAAGCTTGGTTAACTGGTGGTGGACAGGTTACAGAGACAATAGGAGGGGGTAAAGGATTTGCTGGGGGAAGTGCTGGATAACAAGGGGGAGGAGCAGGTGGAGCAGGTGGTATGAGGGGAGTAGGTGGGGGTAGATCTTCGAGGGGATCCCACTTCCTCTCAGCATTGTCCTCTTCCCTCTTCGTCTTTTTTTCCTGGCAATTTACAGGTTTTTGTTTCTTTCTCCCTTACAGCATTCTCTAACCAGCAAGCAGCATACCTCAACTCCTCTAAATCAGGATCTTCCTGCGCCTTGAAAAATTCATTTAACTGCCTACACATCCACATGTCCTGTGTTCCTACTCATGGCCATTCTCCCTGTAAATTTAATTGTGGCTACACTGCTACACAGGAGTGAATCATCCTCACCCTGTCCAATTCTTGAGTCACTTCCCAAATTTCCCCTCTATCCAATAACACCTCTAGAGGCCTGTTGGGTGGAATACTTTTAGTCCTCTTGCTCTTCCTTTCCATTCTACTCGCTCTCTTGCTTCCACACTTTCCCATGACTTAGGCTGTAAATCCAACTGTGAAGGTCCCTCCACCCAAACTGGAATACGCTAACAGGCTGCTGTAGTGTTCTGCCCTGCAGATAGGGGTGGAAATCTTAACTCTAAACCATGGCTCAGCTCTCAAGCAGGGTGAGCTGGGACCCACCCCCAGTTACCTCATTTGGTTTATGGAAATCATTTCCAGAAAGTTCTCAGTTCTCGTTCTTGTTATTGGTTAACTTTTGCTGCAATATTTTCCATATTCCTAATCGCCCTCCCCCATTGGATTATCCCTACTTTCTCCACCCTAAACCCCTCCCCCGTGTTCGTGTTTAAGAATGCTGTTACCCTGCACCTTCCCGCTCTTTTGCGGTCCGTTCCCTTGTACGCTGCACAGCTTAGAGTTTGTTATTTTCCCGTTATTAAAAAGTTCTGTTTCTGGACACCGAATCAGAGTGTCTCTCTCACAAAGACGCCAAGGGTGGGTGACCTGAGACCAAGCGCCGGTTATCTCATCCGGGCTACAATCGGACGCTTCATAAAGAGAAGGAATTTGAAAACAAGAAAAGAGCAAACAGCAGATTCAACCCTACATGTGATAACGATTTCTTCACTTTAGACTCTGTCATGTTAGAAAATCTAAAACAAGGTTCTGTTTTCTTTTAATAGTAGTCTGTAGTAAGACAAATTTCCATTTTTCTCTGTTTATAAAAATCTACAAACAGATAAGATGGAACTGTGTAAAAACTGACAGAACTTTTAGATTGTCAGCATAATTACTCGCATTCTCAAATTTATTAACGTTTATAATTTGCTTAGGTTTCCATTGCAAAGAACTCATCTATTAGTCAAGGCATTTTATTTGTTGTTAAGCTAAACTTCTTTCACCAAGCTTGTTGCATCCTTTTATAAAAAACAAATAGAGTGCATCTAAAAGTCTTACAAATGCATAAATTGTTTTCAATAATTTTGTCTTGAATGTTGGCACAGGAATATACATATGTATATGAAATCATACATATATGTATTGACCATCCCAATTGTACCTAAAAAAATTGTGATCATAATTACACTAAATTCCTTCAAAGAGTTATTAATTACTGAAGAATCCTTACAGAATAGAAATAAAATACAAAACCATCTCTATAGCAACACTCAAAGCCACCTAAACATCTCCAATGTACTACAGAGCTTCCTATGGCCTAGAAAAACATTTTAATTCTACCCACAGCCTTGTGGAGAATCAGAACACAGCCCAGATCACACGGGGGGGGTTCACCTTATAAAATGATGTTTGGGTTACCCTTTAGGATTTCACCAAATAACATTGCCACTTATAAAAAAGGGAAAGACAGTGCCAAGAAATATGTCCTGTCTACAGCACGAGCTCTAAAAGAAGAACTGAAAAAAGGGAAACATCCCTCAGACTGCTCCCCGAGATTTCAAATTCCCTAAGGCAATCCTGGGCACTGGCAATGGTTAAATCCTGCACAGCCCACCTTGAACCCCCCTTTTGGAATGGTCCTTCTCAGGTGTTTGCTGAGCACCGAATGGGCCGCACAACCGCAGAGCCAGGGGGTGGCCTCAGGGCAGCAGGAGAAAAGGAGCGCGGCACAAGAACCCCAGGGCTGGAGAACGGCACTGCCACACAATGCTGACAATGACTCTTAAACAATACCGCAGCCTCAGCTACACAAGGACACTACTGACCACTACACAGCAATCCTGCCGACAGGACTGCCACAAAGGCCTTTGGACAATTCCTTTGGTGCCACTCCCAAAGGACACAGGCTTTCCAACCCGGCACGGGCATTTATTACCTTCCCCACGCCAGGGTGATTCGGGGTTACACAATTACTAACACATCACCAGAGGCAGAGCCTGGATTTTTGCTTTTTTCCCTCTGACCAACAAAAGGGAAAACCTTTTAGCTCTTCTTCTGAGACATGCTCCCACATTTTGCCCCATCAAATACCTATGCCTTCATACACCCAAGATGAGACCCTTCACCTGGCACAGTGCCCTGTGAAGCTGTGACCAGCTCTGCCATTGTAGCTTCCCGCCACGTGTGCAAAAGCGTGTTGCAAAATTTGTCAAAGGGAATGGAAAAGTTCAAACACAAACCTAGGCCAGGACCCAATCCTCACCTTGGTCTGTGCCGTTCAAGGATGCTCCCTGATTACTCAAGGGTTATAACCAAGCTGTTTTTCTCCTCTCATGTGCTCCAGCAACTCTCAAACCTTTTAATTAACCCTGCACCACACCTGGCTGACAGCAGCTCATTCAGTAGGGGAGCAATGGGCATCCAGGTGGCAGCCATGCCTCCTGCTCAGCAAGGGCTCCAAAAGGACATGGAATGAGGGCTCTGAAAGTAATCCCAAAAACAGGAGGACCCTGGAAGAAAAAAACAGAGTCAAGAAGTGAATCTGCTTGCGCAGATACGGACAGGGACGTGTAGATCAGGAAGGAATGGAGAAACCAACAGTTTCGAAATTGACACACAGTGCTTGCTCAAAGAAATGTCGGCCAAATTCCTGAACTCCGAGAAGACAAGACTCTACAGAGCCTGGAATGATTCTGGCTGTTATACAAAAGAGAGGTGATGCAGACTAATGGGGACATGCAGGAGGCGGATCGGGAAGTCTGGAACCCATCCAAGTTACCTCGGCAGTGGCACAGGGAGAGTGTGGCCGGAAGAATGAAGGGAAAAAGGATGCTGTGCCTACAAATATGTGAGAGACCACTACAGTTAAATGTTCGGCATGGCTTCTCTTCTCCTTTGCATCAGGAATAAAGTCACTTTTACAGCACCCTCGGTCGCCTTTGGGCACAGAAACTGTGGCTCAGGTGAATTTTGGCGCTCAGCCCCGGGACAGGGCAGCCACCTTCCGTGCTCCACACATGTGAACCGGATCGGAGCCAGCGCTGCTCCGGCAGCGGCTCCTGCCGAGGCCCCAGCGGCAAGGAAGCGCGCGGGCAATGCCGCTGCCGCAGCGCCCTCTGACAGCTGCCCAAGGCCATTCACGGGGCACCTAGCCGGGCACAAGGAAACCCGTACAGAGCCCCTGCCGACCCCTTCCATACACCCGCACAACAGCACACGATCACCCCCCGCACAAACAGCGCCGCTCACCAAGTCTCCCCTGCGCTGACTACAGCCTCCGAGCTCCGACAGCCTCGACACATCAGCGCTGCTGCCCAGCCATCCCCGCCCATGATCTCACGCTGCCTGCCAGCATCGTCCAATTCCTGCCAGCACCACCCAGTCTGTGCCCCAACACGGTGACCCAGCGCCCTCCGGCAATGGCGGTCTGCGCTTCAGCCAACAACTGCCCTGCTTGGGGCGGAACCTGTGGGCCACTGACTTGGCCCCGCTCGCACCAATCAGCGAGTCCGAACCACGCTGACGCAGCCAAGCAGCCTAATGGCAGCGAGCGGCGGGCTCTGCACACGCCTACCCTGCCTCGGCCCGCGCTCCAGGCCCCCGGCTAGTGGGAGTAGTCTAACAGTGCCGAGCTGAGGACCAGCCCTGCAACGGGCCCGGCCCCACAAGGCGCCATTCAGCTGCAAACACCAAAATGCCCACTCCTGACACCACCCTCTGCCTCACCCCACCTCCATGACCTCGCCGCTCCCGTTTCCCCCCACCGCTCTGCTGGTCACCCAAGGCCGCTTAGTTCAACCTGGCACGGAGCCGGTGCAGCACGTTACGCGGTGGTACGGAACGGGGCGGCACGGTGTTACCGCGCGTGTGCACGGACGGGCGGCACGGTTACCGTGTGCACGGAACGGGCGGCACGTTATACCGTGCCCGGAACGGGCGGCACGGTTAACCGGGGGGGGCACAGAACGGGGCGGCACGGTGTGACCGTTGGCACGGAACGGGACAGGGGTCGTCAAGGCCCCTTGTGACACGTGGGGACAGAGGTGCTGGCAGATGGACACGCGTGCCACACCCACCGGTGTCTGGCAGCAGGCCGACGGGACAGGACGGTACGACGGGTGCGTGAGGACCCCCAACCGCACAGCGCACTCGTTCCTGTCGGAGCCGCAGCGTTTCCAGGCGCTATTCTGCTGCACTGAGCTGGCGGCCACACTGCGGCACTTGGGCAACTCGCAGCTCTCCCCATGCTCTCTGGAGAAGAGTGCCCCGAGGGTGCCCAGGCCTGTAGCTGAGCGGGCCACATTGCTCATGCTCTCTTCTAAGGCTGCAGGGCCTAAACAAAAGAATGGCTCCGAAGGAAACTTATTCCTTTTCCCCCTTCCCTCCTCACCCCCCCACACCTGCTTAGCGTGAGATTTAGGGTGAGTTGTGAGAGAGGAGTCTTCATGGATAGGGATAGGAAGACCCACATAGGAGACCTTACCTCAGGATGTATTCCAAATCCTTATTTCCGAATGAAGGGATCCCAGGAGGCAAAGAGAGAGAAGCGTGGGGGAACAGGGGTTTTATCCCTTTTGGGGTCGGGGTCAGATTACCTGGCCAAAGGCCATAGGTCAGAGTCAAGGGGCAGGTAAATCAGGCCAGGTTACAGTCTCTGGGGGAGGGGTTTGTGAGGAGACACCATTCCCTAAAAAGGAATGTAACACTGAAGCTGCCCCTGCACAAGTGTCTGAAGATCTGGAGCAGCTGCAGCCACTGCAGGAGGGTGAGTGGCAGAGCTGGGCCACAGGGCTGATGGCTGCTGCCAGCTTGGCCCAATCCCATCCCATTCCATCCCATCCCATTCCATCCCCATGCCCATGCCCATGAACAGGACAGAAGAGGGCCCGGGGCTGCCCCCCGCAGTGGCCGTGCTCCATGCCCTGGGCCATCCCGGGGCTGTCCCTGCCTGGGCAGTGCAGGGCTGGGCTGTGTTCTCCGGCCTCTCCCGCAGCCCTCAGCTCTGCCTGTGCTCGCTCTTTGCCAGGTGCAGCCATGGTGTGCACACAAGGGCACAAAGCCACCCGTGGCCGCTTCTGCAGAGCACTGAAGGTACCTGCAGCCATCCCCACCTGGGCTGGGCCTGCTGTCACTGCTCAGCCCAGCAGCGCGCTTGCAGCACTGCATGGAACATCCCTCTCTTCCCTGCCCTTTGTTCTCCTGCAGCTGTTCCCCAAGTTTGTGCCCCTTGCACGCAGGAAGAGCAGCAGCACAGCAGCTGAGGGCACAGCCGGGCCTGACTGCGGGCTGAGCGAGCTCCAGGCACAGCCTGATGTCAGCACAGCTTGGGCTGAGCGCTCACAAGACGCTGAGCCTGCCATGAATGCTGGCAGGGCAAAGGCTGACATGGCAGTGACTCAGGACGTGGCCATCCCAAACGCTGGCACCGGGGACACTCAGGGCATGGCCAGCACTGACACCAAGCCCACTCCCACTGTCACTCACACTCCCACTAGGGATGTTTTTGAGGAGAGTGGTTTCTCTTCCCAGCAGCAGGTAAGCAGCGTGCGGCCAGGCCTGGAGGCCTCCCAGGATTTTGTGCCCCCTCAAGCCACTGCCACTGGGGTCCCTCAGCCTTTGAGGCCATCTCAGTGTGGCAGGAAGGGAAACACTTCTTGGGGGAAGCTGGGCAAGTTGCTCCCTTGGACAGCACTCCCAAGTTTTGCCCATGCCTCCTGCAGGTGCCCGACGGAGTGAGGAACTTCCAGCAGACACTGGTGTCCCATGGCACTGTGGATGGCAGGCTGTGCTCTGACATGATCAGGCTGCCTGGAGAATACCCCGCTGACGTGGTGCTGGCCCTGGTGCGCTGTGGCCCAGGCTGTGAGAGGTACGGGGCCCACGTGCCTTGAGAGCTCAGGGCTCAGCAGCCTTTAGGGCCCATGGCCCTGCACAGCCTGTCCACTGGGGTCTGCCAGACAGGCGCAGAGGTCCCGCACCCTCAGGTCCCTCTGTCTCCCGAGCCTGCTGCCATGCTGCTCCTCAGGGCACCGGGGCTCTGTCCCCTGGGCCCCCACAGCTGCACAGGCCATGGGACTGTGACTGAGACACCCCTGACACAGAGCTCCCATCCCACAGAGCTTCTGCACTGATGTGGAGAGCCATAGGCTCGTTGGGACCAGCAGTGGAGAAGGTGCTGCCAGTGCTGGTCCGTGTGATGGAGGATTGTCCCGTATGCAGCATTTTCACTTCCCCTGAGGACATCAAGGACCTTTTTGACCTGGCTGTGAGTTTCTGGAAGCGGTATTTGCTCTGGCCCAGGTCCCCTCCCCAGCAGCTCTCCATCCTGTCTGTGCCACAGGCACTGAGCTGAAACCTGGGCTAGGGGCAGGCTCAGGGGGCACCAGGCCTGCTGCCCCCCCTGTGTCTCCCCTGGGGCCCTGCCACGTTGACACCAGGACACTGAGCGCTGTCTGGGGCTGCTTCTTTTGCAGGCAACTGTGGTGCTCTGGGGGATTGTCCACGTGCCTCAGTGCCAGGAGGCGCTGGCACATTTATCCTCCCATCTCTTTACGGCTCTCTTCTTCCATGTTGCCATCAGCACACAGCAGATGCCAGCAGAGGAAGCTGAGAACTTCTGGTGAGCATGGCGGCAGGAACGCCACCTTGCCAGCAAGCCCAAGAGGTCCCAGCCCTCCTGTCCTTGCCATGGCCTTGTGGCCAGCACCAGTGCTGCCAGAGTGAGCTGGGCTTTGCTCTGAACACAGGTTTGCAGTGCAGGCCATGAATACCTGCTGTGCATGCTGCAGTATGACAGGGAGGTGATGGCCATGGAGCACAAGCGTGGCTGGGATACGCTGCCGTGTGCTGACACCCAGCTGGCTCTGCTGGCCAGGTGAGACCCCCTTCTCCCCACTGCCCCTGCCATTTGTGTTCTGTGCCCAGAGTGCCCCACACAGTGCCTGTGGCCATGGGCCAGAGGGCCTCGTCACCTAGGGAGGGCTGAGCAGAGTGGAAAAGGCTGGGAGAGGAGGGTGCCCAGAAGGAGCTGCCTCTCCGAGCGCCCACATGGCCCCCAGGGATGCTGGGCAAAGACCGGACCTCTGTGAGTCAGTGCTGGCACAGGTTTGCCCCCCCAGCTCAGGATCTTGGTGCTGTTTTCCCCCTGCCAGGGAGATGCGCCCTCGCATGATGCCCTTGTGTTCCTGTGTCACACTGCACCTGCTGCAGCTGCTGAGCAGGGAGGAGCCAAGCTGGGATCTGCCCTTGCTGGCATTCCTTGTGCAGGTGAGCCTGATGGCCAGCGCTGCCTCCCTGCACTCCCTGCCAGCTCTCTGCCCTCTCGTAGCCGCAGCTCCCTGGGACGGTGCCAGCGCCCTGTGCTGCTGCCTGGGCCCAGCCCTGTGCGGTTCCGGGCTCCTGCCGGCCGGCTCCCCTCTCACTGCCCTGTGCCTTTCAGGCCCTGCACTGCATGGACTTGACTAAATATGGGCACAGCATCCTTGAGCTCCTGTCAAGGTACCTGCAGTGCCAGTGCAGCCAGAGGCGTCGCCTGGCACTCAGAGGCCTGGTGGTGCTGCGCAAGGATCCTTTGATGGTGAGAAGGGGGCAGTGGCTGAAGCTGCCCTGGCCAAAGCAGCCCCTTGGGCTGGCTGGCCTTCAGGAGCTGAGGCAGCTGCTGCCAGCTCTCCTGTCTCCTGTCCCTGAGTGCTTGGGGACAGCCCTTTGGCCTCTGGGCCCCGCAGCAGCACGCTGGCCTTGCAGTGCTAGGGCGCTGTTGGTGCTGCAGCCGTTCACGGCTTCCCAGCACAGCCTTGTGTTCCACACAGGCCAGACCTATCCGCAGCCTGTCTCCAAGCCTTCTGCAGCTGCTGGGGGATACCGATGGAGAGTGACAAGGATCCACACAGAGACTGAGCTGTCCCCTCCTCCCCAGCTGTCAATCCTTCCCTAAGCCCACCTCTTGCTGTAGAATGTTCCCTGTCCCTCCTCCCTCCAGTTATCAATCTCCCATGGTGCCCACCCCCTCCTTGGACCTCCCCATTTGGAAATTCCCTAATCCAGGATGCCCCATTGGCCCATGTGCCCTGCTCTCCTGCCATGTGTTCCCCTCTTGGTTCTAGTGTTGTAAACTGCTCCTTGTGCTCCTGCCCACTCCTTCCCCTCTGGGTTGCAGATTTGTCCCCTGCCCTTAAACCTGCCTTGTGTAAACTCCCCTGCACAGCCTCCTTCTGCCTCTTTTGTTCCTGCCCCCTGGGTGCAATAAAGCTTCCTTTGAAAGCCATGCCCAAGGCCTCTGGCTGTTCCTGGCTCGTGTCCTCGACGTGGGATAGCCAGTGCCGTAGAGCATTCTGGCCCTACAGCTGCATCCCAGCCTGCGTGGCTTTCTGGGCTCAGCCCACTCTTGGCCACGGTGCCGGGGGCGAGTCGGGCTGAAGAAATGCGGCACCGCGTCCCCCCGGGGTGATGCCAGCATGGAGCCGATGGATTGATTGCACAGATCAATGGAGAGACCTTTGCACCCACACCTACAAACAGCACAATCACACAATTGGTGTTTCTAAATAACATTTCTTAATTAGAGCTCTGCATAGAGTCTTTGCACAGACTTGTATGGACCAACAGAGGCACGCACAGTCTTGTAGGATTTATCTTAAACAAAGCACCCCAAGCACATCTTTTCCTTCTCTGTTCTGCGTTTTGCCTCAGCATGCCAGGGCTTGTGGCCTACCAAACTTAGTACATTCTCTTCAGTCATGAGTTGAGCAGTGCTCTGAGCCCTGCTTTCCAGCTCTATTTCTACAGGGGCCACTTTAAAGAGTGCCACCCCACCGCTCACCTGGAAATCTGACAATCCAGTGTGGCTGGACCAGTGGTCCCTACCAGCTGGGAAGCGAAAGTCCTTCAAGGCCCTTGTGGAGGAGCAACTTTCCAAGGGCCACATTGAACTATTGAACAGCCCTTGGAAAATCCCTGGTTTGTCATTAATAAACCGGGCAAGGACAGGTGTTGGCTCCTCCACAACCTCAGACGAATAAACAAGGTTATTGAAGACATGGGTCCCCTGCAGCCCAGTCTGCCCTCGCTCTCCATGCTCCCGTGTGACTGGAAGCTCGCAGTCACTGACATCCAAGATTGCCTTTTCAATCTCCCCCTTCATCCCAGGGATGCCCCAAGGTTTTCCTTCTCAGTCCCATCCCTGAACAGGCAGGCCCCATCGAGAGGTACCACTGGCGAGTCCTCCCACAAGGGATGAAGAACTCGCCTACCATCTGCCAGGGCTACCTTGTCCCCGTTCTCACACCCCTTTGGAAAACCTTCCCAGACACTCTCTTATTACATTCCATGGATGACATATTGGTCTGTGCTCAAGACCAGACTTACCTGGACACTGTCCAAAGAAAAACCATCGACGCCGTGGAGCAAGAAGGTTTTGAAATCGCAAAAGAAAAGATTCAGTGCACCTGCCCGTGGACCTACCTAGGACTCTGGATTACTTTGGGAGGGTTCCCACTCCTCCTCCTTTCTAATTCCCAGGATGGAGCTGGTGAAGGTCAGGCTGGGGCAGCACTGGGCTCTTGGCCCAGCCTCAGCACCCCACACAAGCCCCTTCCCAAAATTCTCCTGGTGGATTAGAATGGTCACTGTGCCTTTTGGGGTTCACTGGGTGCCGAGTTGGGGTTCAGGTGCATCCCAAGGAGTCCTCAGGGCAGGGCTTCACAGGGGACACATGTGGGTCCCCATTCCAGATCCATCCCATGGTCAGTTCTGTCCCCCATCCCCAATCACGGCCCTCCCAAGAGGTCCCCCAAAGTCCCTCCGTATTATATGTCCCCCATAAACGGGACCGGGACAAACTGGGGATATTTCTTGGGAACACTGGGAGCAGCTGGGTGGGGGCTGAGTGACAGAGGGGCTGGGGGGGGACACACAAACCCCCAAAATCAGTGCAGGGATGGAGTGGGGGGTCCCGGCCGGGCCCGAGGTCACAGGGAGGTGCTGTGGGTGCTGGCAGGAATAGTCCGGGATGGAATGTGACACACTGGGATGGACTGGGACACACGGGGAGAACAGAATACACCGAGACCTGGACTGGGACTGGGCAGGACCAGATTTGGGGCACCTGGGATCATACTGGCATATACTGGGACCACACTGAAGGCTGCTGAGGAGCATGCTGAGGGCAACTGCGTGTTTGTGGGATATACTGGGTGTGATTGGAATCGTACTGGGACTGACTAGAAACTGGAATTGTATTGTGAGTAACTGGAATTGTACTGGGTCTGACTGGAAACCTGGCGGTGAAAAGCTGCAGTTGGAAATATACAGCGGGCAACTGGGATCATACTGGGAGCAGCTGACCTATGCTGGACTCATACTGGGATCATACTGGGACTGACAGGGTCATACTTGGAGTGACTGGCATAGTACTGGGAGTGTCTGGATGTTACTGGGATCATACTGGGGGTGACTTGACTCATACTGGGATCATGTCTGGAGCTCCTGGGACCATGATGGGGGCAAGTGGCATTCAAGAGGGAGTGACTGGGAGTGATGGGGAGTGACTGGGAGGGACTGGGTTTACACTGGAAGTGACTGGGGCCATACTGGACTCCTACTGGGAGGGACTGAGAGTGAAAGGAACCATACAGGGCCTGACTGGGTAAATGTTGGGGGCAGCTGGGATCTTCTTCAGAGTGACTGGGAACATAAATGCTGGAATGGAGTTTTTATCCCGTGATATTCCCCGGGAGCAGCAGCAGCTCCGTGCCCCCAGCCCTCGCACACCGCGCTGCCGCCACCGAGAACTTTTCAGCCCCGGCCGCCCCCACGGGCCGGGACCCGCGGGTATCGCTGTATCCGCCTCGGGCCCCGGACCACAGAAACCCCGGAAAATCCATCCCAGGCACTAAAAACCTTTCCTGTGCTCAGCGAGGGCCGCGGGGGATCCTCATGAACTCCCCTCCCCTCAGTCCCTGCCGGGCACCGCCGGGCATTAGCGCAGCTCCCGGGGCTGTCCCGGCACCGGCTGCTGCCACAGGGCACGGGCTTGCCGCACTTGGCTATTAAACACCACAAACCTGGGCACGGCGACAGCCCTAGAAACCAGGACTCTGCCTCGGCAGCTCGGAGCTGCACGAGGGGGATGAAGGATCCCCTGCACACACCCATGTCCCGGCAGCGCCTCTGCTCCCCCAACAACGGGGCTGTGTTTGGGAGAGGAAGGATGGCTGCGATGGGCTCTGCAATGACACACACACACGTTGGGATGAAGAGCTTGGGGCC
>JAGMWU010001205.1:0-11924 GCA_018697195.1 Certhia americana | reverse complement strand
CTCCCCCCACAGAGGAAATCCTCCCTAAAGCGCCCATGAAACACCACTCAACCTCTTCCCTTGCGAGAGTCACACGTCCCTGGAAAGGGAGCCAGGCTGTGGACTCACCTGCTCCTTCAACTCGCCATGGAGCACCTGGCTGCCCTGGCAGGCAGGGCCACTGCCAGGAGGAGCAGGAGGAAGAGGCGCAGAGCAAGGGCCATGGTGCCTTGCCCTCTGCCACTCTCGCAGCTCTTGCTGCCACCACTGTGCGGACACTGCTGTGCCAATGTCAGCACCACTGCTGCCGCCACCGCCACTGCCACAGCAGTTGTGGTCAGGGACAGAGTGGTCAGTGGTTGTGGTGCTGTGCAAGCACGGGACTCTGGGACCTCTGTGAGCTCAGAACCTGCTGTGACCTCAGCCTGCTGTGAGCCCAGAGCCTGGTGTGACCTCACAGCCTTAGCTGTACCCCAGAGTGTCCCCACATCTGTACAAATGTACTGCCCTGATTGGAATTGTTTTCCTTCATCCCAGGGCCATTGCTTAGCAAAACCTTTGTTTTGCTGGCTGAAATTGCTGGTCAGGCTGTGTCCCTGGAGATGCTCTTGATGGCTTCCCTCTTTTCCTGGCCATGCCACTGAAGGAGGTGCAGGCCCAGATGATGCCACTGAAGGAAATGTGCCCTCAGCCCAGGGATGCTCAGCATGGGCTGCCCCAGCCCCTCACGGCCCTGACACTGCTCACAGCAGCCCCTGCCTGGCTCCTGCCTGCCCACACCGTGGGCATCCATGGCTGCTCACAGATATGGAGCTCATCAAGTGCTGGTGCCATGTGGGCTTTGCTGGTGCTACCACCCGGACACTGGTGTGACAATTCCATGTCTTTATTGAAACAAAAAACATTGGCCAAGAACTGGCCTGGAAGACAAGGGCTGCCCAACTTCAATGTGGGCTAGAGAGCAGAGCCAGGGGGCTCAGGGGCAGAGGGTCTGGTTTTGGAGGTGAGGGTGTTGGGACAACCTCAAAACAGTGGGCAGCTGCAGCAGGGCAGATGGGGAAAGATGTGGAGAGCTGGCATGACAGAGCAGTTTCTCAGTGCCTGAGTTGTTCAGCTGCTCTTCTGAAGTTTCACAGGAGCACCTGTGGAGAGAGGAGGTGTCAGAGGCCCCAGCTGCCGCTGGCACACAGGGAGCCTGGTGCACAGCAGGGCCCAGAGCTGCCAAGGCTCCCCAGCACGGCTGGAGCTGCTGGAACAGCTTGGCCCAGCTGCACAGCTGCCCCTCAAGGCCCTGGTGAGCAGGGGATGGCTCTGGGCAGGCAGCCTGGCCAGGAGCGGACCCCAGAGCATATTTGCCTTTTAAGGGCAATCTCGACCCCGCTCTTTCCTCTTCTTGGCCTTGCTCTGCCTCTGCTCACTGCTCCTGGAACTGCTCTTGGCCAGGCAGTGTCAGTGGGAGCCAGCACTGGCTGCAGCCCCAGCAGCTCCAATGGACAGTGTTATGCAAGGCCAGTTAAAGCACTGGGCAGCAGCAGAACCCTCAGCACAGTACTTTGGAAAACGACCGACTACCCACAGCTCCACAGCAGCATCACTGGGAATGTTTCCTGTCTACAGTAGACATTCAAAACAAGATGTAAAAATGAAAGATGAACAAAACACCATTTTCTATTCCAGTAATTCTGAATTTGGACACAGCATAAAATGAAGACAAGCTCCAAAAAATGCAGGCCTGCCATTAACTCTAGGCCGCAGCTAGAGTTCCTGATAGAAACCCATTCCTGTAGGGTCATATTTATGGGAAAATGGACACATACTAAGTGAAGCAGCCTAGCCTTCTGTGACTAAATGAATGAAGACATCTTTGTATGCATAAAAGCTGATGTTGGATAAAGCAAGAAGCAGACAACTGCTGACTGCCATCGGGGTGTCAACACATGTAAAATGACGCTTACAGCACTGGCCATATCAATGAAGAAAAAGGGTGTGTGCCAGCCTTGTGGAGCAGATAGATTTACCAATCAAAATATGAGTGAACAAAGCAGAGCAGCCAGTCTGACAGTGTGTGATTTTGATAAGAAGAAAATATAAACCATGTTCAGTAGCCCAATAATGAAATGAAAGCAAAGCAAGAATTGTGCTGCAGGAGCATTTGCAGCTCTGGGACTTGGTGTCTGCATTTCCATTAAAAGTATTTGGCAATGACCCTGGCATTCCTTCCTTTGCTTCTCCATCAGCACCCCCTCTGGAGGAATCAGAGGGAGGAGGAGGGTCACAGACAGTACAGAACTCATCTCCAGCACAGGAATCAGGTGTTAACCCTCAAGGAGCACTGAACCCAGCACAAAATGAAGCAATGGAAATTGAGCCTGAGGGACAGGGAGCTGCAATTGCTCCACCACAATCTGCTCCCCACACCTGTCATTTGTATCCAGCACTCCCTGTGTCAACCCCACCATCACCTGCTGGCCCATGTAATCAGCAGGCAATGGGAGATCAACCTTTATGGGCTCCAGAATTATTAGAAAATTTGGGGGAGTTGGAGCAACAACAAAAACTGCATGAACAATTCAGATGAGACGACATGGCAGCCACAGAGAGGCTGTCAGGCACTTGCAATGCAAAGGTGGATGGAGCCACAGACAATGATGATGGCCCCAGACTGTGGTGGAAGGGACTGATAAAGGAAGCAATGATTGAATGTGAATTTATTCCAATGATGTATCTGGTTCAGCTGGGAGGAGGGGTGATGGGAAAGGGGGGAGAGGTCCAAAGACGTGGTATGGATTAGATTGGAAAATCATTAAAGAAGCTAGACAATCAGTTTTGCAGTACGGATTAACCCCTCCCTCTATACAAACCCTTATTGATAATATTTTTACTGGATCACTTTTAACTCCTTTTGATTGCAGACAAATAGCCAGACTGATACTGACACCTATGCAAGAATTGGTATGGCGAACAAGGTGATCTGATTTGTGTCAAATTGCTGCAGTTAACAATCTGGAAAGGATTGATGGGGATCCATTAAGGGGAACTTCTGTTCCCTTGTGTTACTGTGTTACTGGGCCAGGGACCCTTTGCTGATGCACAAGTACAAGCACGACTGCACATTGAAATTTCAGGCAGTCAGAAGGCCTAGCAAGGGAAGCTTTAGAAACATTACCGGAAGATGTGAAACCAAATGGCTCTTATGTTAAAATGACACAAGATGTTAAAGAGTTGTATATGCAGTTCTTAGATAGACTGAAAAATGCTTTAGACAAAGCACCACTTACTGACCCTGTAAGAGAAGCCTCGCTACTGATCTTGGTTGTAGAAAATGCTAACCCGACTTGTAAGTGCTTGTTACAGGTGCTGCCAACATCAGCGACCTTGGTGGATATGAATGAAGCTTGCTCTAAAGTTGGCACAGCTGAGGAAAAAGCTGCATACATGCCTAATGCATTTGCCACAACTTTGAAACCTTTGATTCAACCAGGAAAAAGCAATCAACGTTTAAAAGGTTTCATTTGTGGTAAACTGAGACATTTTAAGGCCCAATGCAAAGTAAAAAGGAAGGCGGGAGGACAACAAACAATGCTGTCACTTTCGAGTGATGGGATTTAGTGGAACTTGTAATTGCTGTCATAAATTTGGCCATGGTGCACAGGATTGCTGTTCAAACTTCTAAAAAGACGGGTCCCCCTTGGGAAGCAGGCAGGAAGCGCCAGAGTGGATGTGGCAGCAGCAACAGCCATGACCCTCAGTGAAAACCAGGAACAATGTATCCCTACCAACAGAAATGCAACCTTGGGGAGGGGACTGAATGCTTTGCTATCAGGCACATCATCAACCATGCTTAAAGGTTTCTTTATTTTACCTGGAGTAATTGATGCAGATTATACTGGTAACAAAGGAATGATGGTGTGCATGCCCAGGCCTCCGGTTGTCATCCCAGCAGGGGCAAATTTGGACAGCTGGGACCATTCAAAGCTATGGTCTCTAATAGCAATGAAATGATTAGAGGAGATGGAGGATTTGGCTCAACTGCAGAACCTGAGCTTTACTTTCCTATGGAAATTGACAAATGCAAACCAATCAAAGAAGTTAAAGTAATGGAACCCCACAACACCACTTTACATTTTAAAATGTTGCTGGATACTGGCGTGGACCTTACCATTTTTCCTAGGGAAAAATGGCCTCAACATTGGCCTTTACAGAACCTACAGACACCAGGAATGGGGCTGGGAGGAATTCAAATGACTCAGATCAGTAAATTGTCATTTAGTTTTTCACTGCCTGATGGCTTACAGGCATCAACACGACCATCAATATGTAATGAGAAGCACAGTTTGCTTCCTGGGAAGGGATGTGTTCAGTCAAATGGGTCTTCAGCTTACCTCAGGAGGAGAGGACTTTTAGGGGGGGTGACCAATGCAAAAGTTCACATGGTTAACAGATACTCCTACATGGGTTGATCAATGGCTGCTGAACACTGGAAAGATTGCCCACCTACAGGAATTGCTACAGGAACAATTGGACAAGGGTCATATTGTTCTTTCTAACAGCCCTTGGAATGTTCCTGTGCTTACCATTCCAAAGCAAAGTGGAAAATGGCAATTGTTGCCTCAACTGGGTAAAGTTAAGCAGGTTATGGAAGACATTGTGGGTGCATTACAACCAGGTCTCCCATCTCCCAACATGATACCAGAAAATTGGGATCTTTTGATTAGTGCTTGAGGAGATTGTTCTTCACAATTCCATTACACCCAGATGACTGCCCAAAATTTGCCTTTTCTGTGCCTTCAATCAACATAAAAGAACCCATGAAATAATATCACTAGTTATGTTTACCCCAAGGAATGAAAAATTCTCCCACAATGTGTCAAATGTATGCAGCATGGGCATTAGATCCAATTTGCCATAAAAAGCTTGCCTTAATCATTTACCATGATATGGATACTATCCTAATAGCAGCTGCTGTGGCAGCCCCTTGAATCCAGCCCAGGGGCACACCCTGAAGCCACTGGCTGGATACGCACAGGCAACAGATGATCCTTCTGGGCTGCCCTGGCCAACAGCAGGGAGCGCAGCCCTGTGCTTCTTCAGGAACGGACCAAGCTGCACAGGTCACCCAGGCTACTGCTCTCTCACCCTGCCCCACCGCTGAGCAGCCCTTACAGATGCACTGGGCACTGGCAGCAGCACGATGATTGCAGGGCTGCACATGCAGATCGCAAACTTCCCTGGACAATGTGCCAAGGTGCTTGGAAAAGGACAAAACAGAAAGTCTATTAACTAGGATACTTAGCAAAAGATGGTAAAGGAATGCAGAACTGCGCAATAGACATGCAATGCAAAGCAGATTTTGCATGTTAAGAGAACAGATTGGCTGATGTTGGGGGTGGGTTGATCTTATAGAATTTTTTCCCAGAAAGTGCTAAGAAAACGAATAGCTGAGGTGACTTTTCGGTATTATGGGTGCTCGGGGAACAAACAAAGACGCAGCTACCAGAGCATTGATTCCACTTCGCTGGGGGCCCGTTTTTCCTATGCTCTGGGGAAGACGGCCAGGGATGCTCTCTAGGAGAGGACAAGGGCAGAATCTGACTTTTCCATTCACCTCGGACCCCTTTTCTTTTTTTTTTTATTTTTTCTTTTTTTTCTCTATCACCACAATCATTTCTGCAACACAACCAAAGCAAAAATTTCCACCACTAATTTCGCACCCTTGTTCTTGTTTTACTTTTTTTCACCACCGCTTTCTTTTGCTCCTTATCCTTTTCCCTTTTTTTTTCCACGTCGGAACACCGGTCTCTTCGTGGTGTCCCCGGGATTTTGGAACCCCCCCCTTTCCTACCTGCCCTGCACCACAGTTTCTTCAGTTAGCTCGAGGTTCCCCACGCTGTTTCTCAGCCCCTGCCAGCCGGGACACTCTTTTCAAACAGCCCAGACACTGTGAACCTCGGAACTTATCTCACCCTATAGAGCTGCCGATAGCCTATTGCTGTGACGGTAATGAGGGGAGTGGGGGGGGGGGTACCAGAGGAAGAACTGTGATGAAACTTTTTGTTTTTTTTTTCTTTTTCCCTCCTCTAGTTCTGTTTGTTGTCAATATTGTAATTATTGTTTATTTATCTTGTTAGACTAACTAGTAAAGAACTGTTATTCCTACCCTCCTTATCGTTGCCTAAGGCCTCTCTTTCAATTTTGGAATTATAACAAACCCCAAGGGAAGTTTCCCTTTTCTTTGGTCCCTGTCTTTCCAAAACCAAGAGAGATTTTGGCGCCCAACGGTGGGGCCTGAGGACATCGAGAGGAAAAAGGGTAAAAAGGAATAACAGTTCGAGTAATCTAATTTTTTGTGTGCTGAATTTAAGAACTTCATCAAGTAGAACAATGTTGTCTAGTGTACCCAGTTTTGGATGGCACGTGGCCACAGCTATATTTCTTCCATTTGTAGCCCCTTATCTAGATATGGGTCCCATAACTAAAGCTACCGTGGCTGTTATCGAGTTTATTTTGTGGGTTGATAATGTGAGGAATTCCTGGATTTTTAATTTCCTCTGGAAGGCAGGCTCATTGATCCAGAGCTATCGCATACTAACTGAATGTTTTTGGGGTTACTTTAATAATGGCACCTACTGTGAAGAAATGACACCGGGGGAAATTTTCTCCCAACCCTTCACCTGGCTCTTTGGGTCTACCCCACCAGTTTTCGAAGGGTTCACATTTTCTCGGTATGCTAATGATGTCATGCAGTGGCTGGTGCTGCTGACAGGCCTGCTCTATTTAGCATTCAGAGATAAGGGGAAATTGACTTGGATAACCACCCTGATACCTACCCCAGAGAACAGGGATACTGCCAGACAGCCTGACAGTGCCACAGAACCTGACCCTGCCCCACAGACCACCTCAGAAACAAACCAGCCGGATTGGGTGGGGGTTCTGCTGAAAAAGATGGGCCAGATGCTGAAGGAGCACACCTCCCCCACTAGCGAGAAGCCCTCCTGCTGCCTCAAAAAGGAAGACTCTTGTGGTGCAGCAGTGGAACCCACAGATGTTACATCTGTCCAGGCTCCAGCTGAACCACAAGGGAAATCACAGCCAGCAGCAGTCGCCCCTGTGGAAACTAGAAAGTCTAAGATGAAATCAGATAAGAAAGGAGGGACCTCACAACATGCAGGGGAGCCAGAGGTAGAGATTGTCACTGAGTCTCTGCCCTATGAAAGTCTCCGTAACCTGCGGAAGGACATTGTACGACGGGGACGTGAGGCTTATACAACCTGGTTACTCCGGGTCTGGGACCTTATGGGTACAGGTGTGCAGCTGGATGGTACTGAGGCCAGGAATTTGGGACCTTTGACCCAAGACTCAGGTGTGGATCAGGTATTTGTAAGGGAGCCTGGGCCCCTTTCCCTCTGGGAGCATCTTTTGATGAGTGTAAGAGAAAGGTTTGTCCACAGAGAGAGAATGCAAGAGCACCATCATAAGCTGCGCTGGAAAACCCTCGAGGAAGGGATCCAACAGCTGAGAGAAGTGGCGGTGCTAGAAGTACTCTTTGGGAGGGGTGGACAGCACGATAATGACCCCGACAAAGTCAGGTGCACAGGGCAAATGTTGTGGAGTCTGGCAAATCTAGGGCCAGCTCAATACACCACCTTCATTGCAACAATCAATGCAGATAACAACCGAGAGACAGTGAGTTCTGTGGCCAACAAGCTTAGGAATTATGAGAGTATGGTCAATGGCCCGATGCATGCTCATGTCTCTGCTGTGGCTAAAGAACTTAGAGAGAAGATAAGTGAGATGAGGGAGGAAATGAGGAAGATCAGCACAGCACCAGTGCGAGTCACAGGCCCCAAAGTCAAAGTCCAACATTCCCCAGCTAAAGAAAGAGGATACACCCCACGAGCTGACTTGTGGTTCTTTCTGCGTGACCATGGGGAAGACATGGGAAAGTGGGATGGGAAACCCACTTCTGTCCTGGCAGCACGGGTGCGTCAACTCAAGGAGGGAAATAGTAATCGAGGGGGTTCCACAAAAATGAAGGTAGCCTCAACCTCCCAGGACCGATCTGCCGGGTATTACAGAAGAGATGATTTGTCAGACCCCCTTGAAGGAACCTCTACTATGTATGCTCAAGAAGAGAATAATAACCAGGGTTAGAGGGGCCCTGCCTCTAGCCAGGAAGAGGCACGGGAGAACCGGGTCTTTTGGACAGTGTGGGTCAGATGGCCTGGCACATCAGAGCCACAAGAATACAGAGCGTTGGTTGACACTGGTTCACAATGTACACTGATGCCATCGAGGCATGTAGGGACAGAACCTGTTTCTATTGCCGGGGTGACAGGGGGATCACAGGAATTTACTTTGTTGGAAGCTGAGGTGAGCCTGACCAGGAAAGAGTGGCAAGAACACCCAATTGTGACTGGCCCAGAGGCCCCGAGTATCCTGGGCATGGACTACCTCCGGAATGGCTATTACAAAGACCCGAAAGGACTCAGGTGGGCTTTTGGAATAGCTGCTGTGGAGACAGAGAGCATTAAGCAGTTGAACACCTTGCCTGGTCTGTCAGAGAACCCATCTGCAGTAGGACTCCTGAAGGTGGAAGAGCAACAGGTGCCAATTGCCACCTCAACAGTGCACCGCCGGCAGTACCGGACGAATCGAGATGCCGTGATCCCCATCCACAAAATGATCCGTGAGCTGGAGAGCCAAGGGGTGGTCAGCAAAGCACACTCACCCTTCAACAGCCCTATTTGGCCTGTGCGCAAATCTGAAGGAGAATGGAGATTGACTGTGGACTATCGTGGCTTGAATGAAGTGACTCCACCACTGAGTGCTGCTGTGCCAGACATGCTGGAACTCCAGTATGAGCTGGAGTCCAAGGCAGCGAAATGGTATGCCACTATTGACATTGCCAATGCGTTTTTCTCCATTCCTTTGGCAGCAGACTGCAGACCTCAGTTTGCCTTCACGTGGAGGGGAGTGCAGTACACCTGGAACCGACTGCCCCAGGGGTGGAAACACAGTCCCACCATCTGCCATGGACTGATCCAGGCTGTACTGGAAAAGGGTGAAGCTCCAGAACACCTGCAATACATTGATGACATCATTGTGTGGGGGAACACGGCAATGGAGGTATTTGAGAAAGGTGAGAAGATCATCCGGATTCTGCTAGAAGCTAGTTTTGCCATCAAGAAGAGCAAAGTCAAAGGGCCCGCTCGAGAAATCCAGTTCCTGGGGGTGAAGTGGCAAGATGGACGGCGTCAAATTCCCACTGAGGTCATCAATAAGATCACTGCGATGTCTCCACCAACCAACAAGAAGGAGACACAAGCTTTCCTAGGCGCCATAGGTTTTTGGAGAATGCACATTCCAGAGTACAGTCAGATCGTGAGCCCTCTCTACCTGGTTACCCGTAAAAAGAATGATTTCCACTGGGGCCCTGAACAGCAACAAGCCTTCTCCCAAATCAAGCAGGAGATCGCTCATGCAGTAGCCCTTGGCCCAGTCAGGACGGGACCAGAGGTGAGGAATGTGCTTTACTCTGCAGCCGGGAGCCATGGTCTATCCTGGAGCCTTTGGCAGAAAGTGCCTGGAGAGACTCGAGGACGACCGCTGGGATTCTGGAGCCGAAGCTACAGAGGATCTGAAGCCAACTACACTCCCACAGAGAAGGAGATCTTGGCTGCCTATGAAGGAGTCCAAGCTGCCTCAGAGGTGATTGGGACAGAAGCACAACTCCTCCTGGCACCCCGACTACCAGTGCTGGGGTGGATGTTCAAAGGAAAGGTTCCCTCTACCCACCACGCCACTGATGCCACATGGAGCAAATGGATCGCTCTCATCACGCAGCGCGCCTGTATTGGAAACCCAAATCGCCCTGGGATTTTAGAAATAATTACGAACTGGCCTGAGGGTGAAAAATTTGGTCTCACTGATGAAGAGGAGCAGGAACAGGTGCCACGTGCTGAAGAAGCTCCACCGTACAACCAGCTACCAGCAGAAGAAAAACGCTACGCTCTTTTCACTGATGGTTCCTGTCGCATTGTAGGGATGAACCGGAAGTGGAAAGCAGCTGTGTGGAGCCCCACACGACAGGTAGCAGAGGCTACTGAAGGAGAAGGGGGATCAAGTCAATTTGCCGAGCTCAAAGCCGTTCAACTGGCTCTGGACATTGCTGAGAGAGAGAGGTGGCCCAAGCTCTACCTCTACACTGACTCATGGATGGTAGCCAATGCTCTGTGGGGGTGGCTGGAACGGTGGCGAAAGGCCAGCTGGCAGCGTAGAGGGAAACCAATCTGGGCTGCTGAGGAGTGGAAAGATATTGCCACTTGAGTAGAGAAGCTCCCTGTAAGAGTTCGTCATGTAGATGCCCATGTCCCCAAGAGCCGGGCTAATGAGGAGCACCGACATAATGAGCAGGTGGATCATGCTGCAAAGATAGAAGTGGCAAAAATAGACTTAGATTGGGAACACAAGGGAGAGTTGTTCCTAGCCCGATGGGCCCATGATGCCTCAGGGCATCAGGGTAGGGATGCCACCTATAAGTGGGCACGAGACCGAGGGGTGGATCTAACCATGGACAGTATTTCACAGGTTATCCACGACTGTGAGACGTGTGCTGCCATCAAACAGGCCAAGAGGCTGAAGCCCCTCTGGTACGGTGGGCGGTGGTCCAAGTACAAGTATGGGGAGGCCTGGCAGATTGATTACATCACACTGCCCCAAACCTGCCAAGGCAAGCGCTACGTGCTGACCATGGTGGAAGCCACCACTGGATGGCTAGAGACCTACCCTGTGCCTCATGCTACTGCCCGGAACACCATCCTAGGCCTGGAAAAGCAAGTCCTGTGGAGGCATGGTACCCCTGAGAGGATTGAGTCAGACAATGGGACTCATTTCAGAAACAGCCTTATTAACACCTGGGCTAAAGAACATGGTATTGAGTGGGTGTACCATATTCCTTACCATGCACCAGCAGCTGGGAAAGTTGAACGGTGCAATGGCCTGCTGAAAACCACCTTAAAGGCACTTGGTGGGGGGACTTTCAAAAACTGGGAGATTAATTTAGCAAAGGCTACATGGTTAGTGAACACCCGAGGTTCCACTAACCGAGCAGGCCCTGCCCAGTCTGAAGCCTTGGGAACAACAGATGGAGATAAAGTTCCAGTGGTACACATGAGAGGTATGCTAGGAAAAACGGTTTGGGTTAATTCTGCCTCCAGCAAAGACAAGCCCATCCGTGGAGTTGTCTTTGCTCATGGACCAGGCTGCACCTGGTGGGTCATGCTGAGAGATGGAAAGACTCGATGCATACCTCAAGGGGATCTTGTTTTAGTGTGAGCTACTCATGACACTGTGCCTGTATCTGGAGCTGCATGTATATATGTATATAATTAATGTATTGCATGTATGTACATAATTTTGAAGTTTAAATTTGATGTAACATATTGGGGTGGGAAAAAATTCGGGGTGGATAATGTTGGGGGTTGGGTTGATTTCTTATAGAATTTTTTCCCAGGAGTTGCTAAGAATCTAATGGCTGGGTGCTTTTCGGTACTTATGGGTGCTCGGGAACAAACAAAGGAAGCAGCTACACAGAGACATTGATTCCACTTTGCTGGGGGCAGTTTTTCTGCTCTGGGGGGGACGGCCAGGGCTGCTCGTCTCGGCGAGGCAGAGAGCTCTGACTTTTCCCTTCACCTCGGACTCCGTCGGACCACCGGTCTCTTCGTGTGTCCCCCCGGGATTTTGGGAACCCGTCTCCTCCCTGCCCTGCACCCACGGTTTCTTCAGTTCTGCTCGAGGTCTCCCCACGCTGTTTCTACAGCCCCTGCCAGCCGGGACACTTTTCCAACAGCTCCAGCCACTGTGAACCCTCGGAATTATCTCACCCTCCTAGAGCTGCCGCTAGCCTATTTGCTTGTGACGGTACTGAGGGGGGTGGGGGGGGG
>JAGMWU010001199.1:0-15914 GCA_018697195.1 Certhia americana | reverse complement strand
TGCAGGACCTGCACCCGGAGCTGCAGGACCGTGCAGGGTCAGCACCCAGTGCCACAGAGCCGTGCAGGACCTGCCAACAACGTCGCAGGGCCGTGCAGGACCAGCACCCAGCACCTCAAGGCCATGCAGGATCAGCACCCAATGCCACAGGGCCGTGCAGGACCCACAGACTATGCTGTGGGGCCATGCAGGACCCAAATTTGCCACGGCGAGGCCACGCAGGGCGTGCAATCGGCACTGCAGGGCCTGCAATCAGCACTGCAGGGCCATGCAGCACTTGCACCCAGGACTGTGGGGCCGTGCAGGACCCACAGCCTGTGCCGTGGAGCCATGCAGGACCTGCAGCAGTGCTGCAGGGCCATGCAGGACCCGCAGTGCCCACCGTGCCGCACACAGAGTGCCCAGAGCCACGCCAGCCCCACAGACGGGGTCGTGGGGCCACGTGGGCTCAGACAGCAGCAGGCACGACCCGTGCCACCCTGTGTCACCTTGTGCCACCCGGCCCCGGCAGCGAGCAGGAGCCCGGGGCCGGTGCCCTCCCCGGCAATGCCAGGCCCCACGGTGCCCCCACCGTGGCCGCCTGCGCCGGCTCAGCTCCCCGTGCCCCCCGCACCCAGAGGGGCCCCCAAGCCCCCAGTAGCACCAGGAGGGAGGGGAGATGGGGGCCCCCTTGCTGCGCCCCCAGCACCTCGGAGCGCGCGGGCCGCGCCTCGCTGCCATTAGCCAGCACCCCGCAGCGAGCGCGGCCCCGGAGCCCGCGCCTTTCACAGTTAGAGAAGAGACAGCGACGGGCCCGGGCCCTCCGGGAGCCTCCCCGTGCCCTAGCACCAGTCCCTGCCCCACCGGGTCCGGGCACCGGGGCCGCACCGGGCCGGACCCCGCGGCACGGCGGCCGCCAGACCAGTAGCACCATCCACCACCAGCACCTGCCCACGCTCTGCTCACACCGCGGCTCCCGGCCCCTGCGGCCGGGGCTGCCAACACCGCCGCCGATGCCACCACGGCGATGCCACCACGGCGTCCCCGGCGGGGCACGCGGCCACCGACGGGGACGTGGCTGGCTCCAAAACCGCGAGTGGGCAGGGGAGCGATGGCCCCGGCGGCCCGCGGTGACGCTGCCGGGGTGCCATCCCGGCTCACCGGGGCATCGCCCTCCTGCCGCCAGCCCGGCCCCGCGGATGTAGCACCAGGGTCCGGGACCCGCAGCCATCCCCGTGCCATGCCGGAAACGCCCCGGCCGCGCTCCGGCACCGCTCTGTCCCCCCCTGCCCTGCTGGCATCACCGCCACCGCCCTCGGTCAGGGCCTGTCCCCCGCAGCACCGTGCCCCGCGCCGCCCCGGTGGGGGCACGGGACACGGCCAGGGGGCAGAACCCCCCTACACACACACACTGCTGCCGGGGCACCGGGGGGACAGCCAGCACCGGCCCTGCCGGACACCACGTACGCAGACGAGCACCAGTACGCTGTGGGGTGACGCCGGCGGGGCAGGGGGGGGGGGACACCGCCGAGGCGCTTCCGTTCGGGACAGAAAAAGGTTATTGCATGACTCGGGATGGAGACGCTTCCGCCCGGCCGCCCCGGCCCTGCCGCTCGCTCGGAAAGGCCCGGCACGTAAGGCAACGTGGAAGCTGATGTCTCGACTCACCCCGCTGTGTAAAGCACCATTATGAAGTCAGGTTGTACAGTAGTAACAGTACCTTTTATATATATATATATCTATATCTCATATCTATCATATATATATAAACTGTAAACAAGAGGTAACAGCGGCTTCTAAGATCTGCTCTCTTCAAGGTTTCCGTGTGGTAGGCACCCAAAATACTGTAGAAAAGGTGTGTGTGTGGTGTGTGTGTCCCCGGCCTCCCTGCCGGGGTTGGCTCCATGTCACCGGGAGAGCGGTGCTGGTGGAACAGAGCGAGGCTCAGCCGCCGGGCGCTGGAGCCGCCGGGCGCTGGAGCCGCCGGGCGCTGCCGCAGCCGGGGCCGGGCGCTGGCACGGACGGAGCGGAGTGGTCTCGGAGCGGGTCTCGGAGCAGAGCGGGTCTCCTTTGCCTCCGCCTCCCTCCCGACTGGGCTTTCCCGCTGCCGTTTCCCCCTCTCCGAGAGCGGCGCTGGCGACGGCGTCTCGCCCGCTGCTGCTCCGAGAAGTGGAAACCAAACCGACAGGAAAACCCAGCCAGAAAAGAGCGGAAAAAATTAAAAGGTTACCCAAAAAAAAAGAAAAGAAAAAAAAAAAAAAAAAAAAAATTGGTTTTGGTTTCTTCTCTTTTTTCTTTTTCTTTTTTTTTTTTTTTTCCTCTGTTTTGTCGTCGTTTGTTTGCTTTCGCCGTCTTCGTTGTTTGTTTGCTTCTTGTGGTTTTTGTTTGTTTTTAAATAGCTAAAGCTGATCCTGGGAAATTCCGGAGAGGACACCGACCCCTTTTCGCTGGGGGAGACGTGTGCTGGGTTCCCGTCGGGCTGCGAAATCCCGTCTCTCTTCTGGGTGCTGACTCTTCTCTCATTCCGTGTGTTCACTTCTCTTGGCGTGGATGGGTTTGTTTCCGACTCGCTCCGTGTGGCCAGTTCCTGCCCATCTCTAAACGCAGGCAAAGTATTCCTTCAGGGGCGCGAAGAGGTGGCGGATCACCGGCACGCTCCAGGACCTGCCGAGCAGTCTCTGCCGGGCCAGGCGGCTCATGTTGGACACGTCCGTGTAGTGCACGGGGAAGCCAAAGACCCTGCGGGACACGGGGAGGAGGGGGGGAGGTCAGGGTTGTGGTGTGGGCAGGACGCCCCCAGCCCCGTCCCGGTGCCCTCTCGGTACCTCTCCATCTCCGTGCACCACAGGATGTCCTCCTTCTCGTTCATGAACACGGGGAAGTGCTGGTCCTTGCCCTGCTTGATGGAGTTGGAGCGAGTGGTGATGGTCCGCACTTTGCTGAACTGCAAGAGGTACAGGTTGGTCAGGCTGGGGTGACTCCAGACACTGCTGACCCCTCCTGAAACCCCCACCCTGCGCCCCAGGGAGCCTGGGATGGCTGGTGACAGCGCTGGAACCCTCTCCTGTCCCTTCAGGCACCCCCTCAGCACCCAGCCCTGGCTGACCTTTGCTATCCTGCCGTGCTCCAGGCACTCCTGCAGCTCCAGCTTATCGTTGACGGTGGATGCGAGTGGCCTGTGGGGGGAGAGATGGTGGGCAGGGGGTGGCAGCACCGTGTCCCCATACTGTCTCCCCTCTGTGGGTACAGGACAGGTCTCCAGCTGGGGTTTGTAGGGGTCACAAGGTGGCCATGGCTGTTTTGAGGGGTCTGTGGCACAGGTGATGGGCAAGGAGCAGCCAATTCCTGTGGGAGCCCATTAGCTGTGGGCCACCACAGCCAACATCCAAGAGGGACACAAAGGACAGCTCAGTGCCACCCCTCCAGCACAGGAGAACTGGGACAGGACCAGCCACCCCTATGGGGGAACCACCACAGGTTTCTAGGGTGTGCCATCACCTCTTTGTGACACTCCCGCTCTTGCCCAGCACTGGCCAGGGTCAGGGGACCCCCGGAGCCACACCTGGGCTGAGGGAGGACCCAGAAGTGCAGCCCACCCTCCCAGAACCAGGCCAGGGGCTCAGCTTTGGGCTGCTCTCACCAACCTGTTCATGCCGGGCAGGTTTCCCCAGAAGTACCGTGCCCGGTGCGCTGCAGACACTTCTTTGGCATCAATCATGACGGGATTGGACTGAGGGAGGGAGAGGAGGAGAGGTCAGGGGGGCTGGGGGTGGGACCTGGGGGTCCCTGGGGTTGGAGGGGGATGACCCCGGGTGGGCACTGACCTCCAGGAAGCGTGAGATGTCCCTCTTGTCGCTCACCCCCATGGCCACCACGTTCTCAAAGAGCCAGAAGAAGGGCCGGTCGTCACCCTCCTTGGGCCGGGCTTCGTGCAGCAGGCGGTAGAACTCAAAGAAGAGGCGCCCAGTGCCCTCTGGGAGGAGACAGCAGAGGCTGGGGTAAGGGCTGGGGGGGTCTCTGTGGGCCCTGGGGGGGCAGCCCCACCCCTGTGGAGCCCCAGCCCTCTCCTACCGTAGAGCCCCTTCCTGGCAGGGTTGACGATGGACAGGTCGTTGCAGGGGCTCCCCCCAATCACCAGATCAAAGGGACCCCACTCCTGTATCTGCAAGAGGGAAAGGAGATTCCAGGTGAGCCAAGTGCTGTCACAGCCTGGGGGACAATGGTGGCCAAGCTCATGGAGTGGGAGGGGACCCAGCAGGACCAGGAGTCCCCTCCTGCCACGCACAGGACACCCCGACACTGCCACCCCAGATCCAAGCACTTTCCAAACGCTCCTGGAGCTCTGGCAGCCTCAGGGGTTGGGTTGGGGGTCCCGGCGCTGGCAGGGAGGGGGTCAGGAGGCCGAGTGGCAGGATGGCACGTACGTGTTTCTGGGTGACGTTGCGGACGTCCCCGACGTACATGATCTTGCCCTGGTGCCTCACCATGCCCACGGTGATGGAGTCCTCGCACACCTCGGAGGCGATGTACCTGTCCACCTGGATGCCCAGGTCCTTCAGCACCAGCAAGCCTGTGGGGAGCCAGGGGAGTGGGCCACGGGGAGCAGGCACAACAGCCCTGTCCCACCCCCCAGGGCTGTCCCCTCCCTGCTCCCCTCCAGTGTTTGACCCCTGAGGAGAAGGACACAATGGGGGTTGCCCATGGGAACACCCACAGATCGATCCACACCCTATGGCCTGAGCCCACCCCAGCCATCCAATCCCACACACGCCCTGGGGGGGGACCTTGGGGCCCCAGGGGACCCCCACCCACCTGTGGCAATGCCATCAAAGAGCGAGAGCACCCGGATGGGCTTCCTCTTCTCAGCCGGCACCGGCGGGTACACCTTGGGTGGGTCCTGGAAGCCACGGGGATGGGGTCAGCGTGGAGGGGTCAGCCTGGAGGGGGCCTGGGGGGTCAGCGGGGAGGGGGCACTCACAAACTCCTGGTCGTGGTTGTTGGCGAAGAACATCTGGAGGCGTGAGGGCCAGTCCTCCCTGCGCCGCAGCAGCCCGTACACGCCCTTGTGGCCGCACATGTAACAGTTCCAGGGGTCCTCCTTGATGGCCGCCTGTGCTGCCCCCGGGCCCACCAGCAGGTCCACGCACTCCACACAGAAGCACCTGGCACAGGTGAGAGTCAGTGTCAGCAGTGGGGTTGTGACACCATCAGAGTCCCCCCCAGCAGGACTGGGACATCACCCCAGATCTGCCCACACACCCCCCCCTCCTGGTCTGAGACCACCTGCCCCAGCCCTACAGCAGGATCGTGGCATCACCAAAACCTCCCCAGCCTCAAAGCAGAACTGGCATCACCCAAAATCCCATGGCAGGAGTGTGGCATCACCAAAAAGCTCAACGTGAAATCAATCCTCAGTGCCACACCAGAGCTGGGCCATCCCCGGTACCACCGAGCTCCAACGGCAGTACTGGAGCACTGCCAGAGAAAAGAAACCTGACAGGATTCTTGTCACTGCCAAAACCTCCAAAGCCCCACATCTGGACTGCCATCACCCAGTCCCCATGTCAGGATTGTGGCATCACCAGGACTTCCCAGCTCCATCCAGGGCATTGCCAAAACTCCCCCAATTCCACACCTGGAGCAAAACATTCCCAAAACCTCCTAACCCTACACACGTGTGGCATTGTTAAAATATCCCAGCCCCAAACGAGCCCATGGCAGGGATGTGGAACCACAGAAATCTTTCCAGTCTTGCACTGGGATCTCACACATCCTTCTAGCCCTAAACCAGGGCTGGCATCACTGAATTCCTACACCAGGACTGAAGCATCACCACCATCACCACAATCACCATCACCATGCTGGGAACTGGCATCACCAAAACATTCCCAAGCCCCACACCAGGACTGGCAGCACCTGATTTCCATGCCAGGTCTGTGGCACTACCAAAACCTCTCTAGCTCCACGTGAGGACTGAGGCATCACAAAATATCCCAGACTGGTGCTGAGGTGAATAAATCTGGTCCAGTGGTGGGGTCTGAAATGCAGATTGAGCTGCAGAGGTTGAGCTCAGGGTGGAGCCCCAACAGAGATCTGCTGAGCTTTGGAGCTTTGGAATAACAAAAGAGGACAGGAAGGGTGACCCAGAAGGGTGAAAGGACACAGAAACACAGCAGGAGTGGGGATAACATAACAAAGGAGATAAAGAGAGGTGCCAGCCAGCCAGGTGGAGGGACAGGAGCTGAGGACACTGGGGGAACAGCTTGAGGGGATAAAACTGAAGGGTTCTTTTACTGGGATCCCTCCTCAGAGCCACCAGCTCTGAGGAGCTGTGTTTGTATTTCTGTGGCATGAATAAATGGCTTTACCAAATGTGACATCTGAGACTCAGCCATTGGAAACCTGGGCTGGAATGGGTGAGGAAACAGGGTCAGACTGGGCACGGAGCTGTGGGAGCCCAGCAGGGCTGTCAGGAAAAGGGGAAGTGGCCACAGCAGGGACAGCCTCTGACAGCACAGGAGGCTCAGCAATGCTGGGACTGGGAAGTTTCCTTAATGACATCACCAAATTCCCATATACCAGGATTTGGCATCACCAGAACCTCCCAGTCTGACACAGGACTGACATCACAGACCATGGCAGGACTGCAGCAGCACCACAGCCTCCCCAGACTCATGCCAGGACTGGGACAGTGGCACTACCACAACCTCCCAGCCCCATGCCAGCTCTGGCATCACCGTACCTGCCTGCTCCTGTGCCACTGACCACAGCATTGCCAAAACATCCCAGCCCCAAAGCAGGGCAGGCATTGCTGAACTCCTCTGCCAAGACTGGGACATCAGCAAACTCCTCCAGTCCCTTACTGAGACAGGGACACCACCAAACCTTCCCAAACCCTTACTGAGACTGGGGCATCACCAAAACCCCTCCAATCTCTTACTGACACTGGGACACCACTAAAACTTCCCAGTCCCTTTCCTGAGACTGGGACATCACCAAACTCCCCCAGTCCCACACCAGGACTGGCATCACCAAAACCACATGGCAGGAATGTGACAACACTGAACGTGCCCAGCCTCATGCCAGCCAGGAGAGGGGCCCCAGGGAAAGCTGCCCAGCTCTACCCCAGCCCCGTGGCACCCACAGCCCCCAATCCTGCACCCACAGCCCCAGCCCTGCACCCACAGCCCCAGCCCCAGCCCTGCACCTGCAGCAGTTGTTGTTTCCACACATCAGGACCTCGCGGCCGCCGCAGCAGATGGTGCAGTAGGACTGGTAGCCATCGTCATCGTACTGGTAGGCGCACTCCAGAAAGCAGTTCTGGGGACAGCCGGGGTGTCACTGCGGGCCTGGGGACACTGGGGACCCCGCCACAGGCTTGGGCACCCCGTGAGCCCCCACAGGCCGTGCCCCCATGGCCATCCCCATGCCATACCTTGCAGTTTTGGCACATGCCCCCGATGAACAGAGGGTGCTCCAGGGTCACGTTGAGGCTCCCACAGGAGATGCAGATGTCTGGGGGAGAAGGGGAGACATGGCCCTGGCACCCCACCCTAGCATGGGGACACCCTGACTCCTGTCCTGCAGTCCCCAGGACACATTCACCCCACACTGGGGTCACACCAGAGCTGGGAGCAGCAGGTAAGGCTCCCTCCCACTGCCCTCCAGCCCCACGCCAGACCCCAACAGCCCTGAGCAGTGTCCCGGGGGTCCCTGCCACCATCCAGGGTGGGCCACAGCCACATCACAGCTGCTGTCCCTGCTGCCAGCCAGGCTGAGGGGTGAGATAAGCCTGGCTGCCTTTCCCTGAGCTGCCCCCACACCCTTCTGTGCCCCCTCTGCCCTGAGAGGCCGAGGCAGGGAGGGACAGACCCCCACCCCAACCCCAAATACCCTGGTGCAGGATGTGCCCTGCACTCACCTTCGATATTCCTGCACTTCTGCCGGACCTCGTACACCAGCCGCTCTGTGGGAACAGGGCAGTCAGGAGAGCTGACCCCAGCCAAGGCCCCTCCTGCGTGGGGTGAAGGGAGGGACACCCCGGGAGGGAAGGAGACCCAGCCTGGAGCAGCTCTTGTCCCCAACCCCTGCAGCGAGCGTGGCCAAAGCAACCCCCCCGAGAGAGGAGTGGTGGCCATGGGGGCACCCCCAGCCCCCCCAGGTACCTCGGGTGCGCTCGTCGATGATCTCCTTGACCTTGGGCTTCTCCTGGGTTGTGCTTTTCCGGGGTTTTTTGGCGGGTGGGGGTGGCGCGTAGGCGGCTGCTTCGGGCTCCACCCACATCTCCGTGTAAACTTCTTTGTAGGGGTTCCTCTCCTCTGCGGGACCAGGGGTCCTCAGCGGGGTCCCCACATCGGGTCCCGTCACCAGAGTCCCCTCAGCAGGGTCCCAGCCCAACCAGGACCTCCCAGAACCACAGGGCTGTCCCACTCTGGTGACACCAGAGCTGACGGTGACTGTCTCCCAGGACAAGTGTGCCCCCCTGCTCACCTTCGGGGGGCTCCAGCCCCTTGGGGCCGGAGGGCTGGAAGCCACCCAGGGCCCACTCTATCATCTGCTTGTTCTGGATCTCCACCACCTTGGATGTGTCCGTCTCGTCGTTCTCGGGGCATGCAGGGAAGATCTTCCCAGCCCGGCTGCTGGCCACCTGTAGGGGTGCAGGTGTCACCCACCCCACAAGGGGGTCCCTGTCCTCTGTCCCCCCTGGCTGCTCCCCCAGCCAGGCAGTCCCCAGCCTCGGGGGGGACCAACACGGTCAAGAGACCCCCAGCACTGCTGAGACCCCCCCCCAAAGCCAGGATCCCCCCACATCACCCCTCAAGAGACCCTCTCAGCAGTGCTGAGAGGTGCCCTGAACCCCCCAGAGTCCCTGACCACCTCCCCAGACCCACCCCTGCCTGGGACAGGCGATTCCCAAACACCCCCAAACCCTCCTCAGAGAGTACACCACAAACACCCCTCGGGGTCCCCCAGATCCCCCTGCCTTTTAAGAGCCCTCCAGGTGGGGATGTGCAGGGTGGGGAGGCAGCTGCTGCTCGCACGGACAGAGCCACTGCCCCTGGGATGTCCCCCCAGCTCCGGGGGTGTCCCCACACACCTGCAGCACCTCGTAGATGGCCTTGCGGTACATGGGCTGCTTGTTGTAGGTGGCCTGGTGGAAGGCGCTGGCGAAGGAGCTCAGGGGCAGCAGCTTCTCCACGCACACCTGGGGACAGGAGGTGACCATGGGGACCCTCTGAGGAGGGCTCCTGCCACCGCCAGGCCCCCCCGGGCGCCACTTACCACCGAGAACTTGCCGTCCCCGAACCACATGACCCAGCGGGTGCCCTCGGCCGCACGGCTCCGGCCGGTCATCCACCAGGACACGATGCGGCCGGGCCACCACGAGAAGCCGCGCAGCTTGCCCCACACCAGCTCGCCGATACCGAATCCGCGCCCGTCCTGCGGGAGGGACGGGGGGCTCAGGGTGGGCAACGCCGGGGGCCCGGCCCCGCTGCGGCTCCGCTGCGCCCGGCCCTGCCCTCACCTCGTACTCGGGCTCGTCGTCGGCGGATTTGGAGGTGTTCTTGTCGCCGGCGTCGGCCACGGCGGGCTCGGGTGTGGTGGCCACGCTGGGTGAAGCGGGGTCGGTGGGCTGCTGTGGGGCGGGCGGTGGGCTGGCCTCCTCCTCCTTCTGTGCCTCGGCCCGCGCCGGCTCCTCCACCACGTTCATCACGGCGATCACCTTGGCCTTCTTCTCTGCCTGTGGGGACAGGGCAGGGCATGGACACCGGGGACAGGGCACGGCATGGACACCGGGGACACGGGGACAGGGCATGGACACCGGGGACATGGGGACAGGGCACGGCATGGCCACTGGGGACACGGGGACAGGGCAGGGCATGGCCACTGGGGACACGGGGACAGGGCATGGCCACCGGGGCCACGGGGACAGGGCAGGGCATGGACACCGGGGACACGGGGACAGGGCACGGCATGGACACCGGGGACACGGGGACAGGGCAGGGCATGGCCACCGGGGACATGGGGACAGGGCATGGCCACCGGGGACACGGGGACAGGGCATGGCCACCGGGGACACGGGGACAGAGTACGGCATGGCCACCGGGGACATGGGGACAGGGCAGGGCATGGACACCGGGGACAGGGCAGGGCATGGACACCGGGGACACGGGGACAGGGCAGGGCATGGACACCGGGGACATGGGGACAGGGCAGGGCATGGACACTGGGGACATGGGGACAGGGCACGGCATGGACACCGGGGACATGGGGACAGAGTACGGCATGGCCACCGGGACACGGGGGACACGGCGGGGTGGCACTGCACTGCCCGGGTCTGAGGGAGCCCCCGGCCCGGCCACCAGCGCCCACCGCGGTCGAGGTCTCCTGCCTCAGTTTCCCCCTCTTGAGCCCCGTGCTCCGGGACCGCTAGAACCTATGCCGGTACCTCCAGAGCCCGTCCCGGTACCTCCTGTACGTCCCGGTACCCTCGGTACTCATCCCGGTACTCCCTGAGCCCATCCCGGTACCTCCTGTACATCCCGGTACCCTCGGTACTCATCCCGGTACCCTCTGTACCCATCCCGGTACCCTCTGTACCCATCCCGGTACCTCCAGAGCCCGTCCCGGTACCTCCTGTACGTCCCGATACCCTCGGTACTCATCCCGATACCTCCTGTACTCATCCCGGTACCCTCGGTACCCATCCCGATATCCTCGGTACTCATCCCGGTACCTCCAGAGCCCGTCCCCGTACCTCCTGTACTCATCCCGGTACCCCCAGATCCCATCCCGGTACCCCCTGTACCCATCCCGGTACCCTCGGTACCCATCCCGGTACCCCCAGATCCCATCCCGGTACCCTCAGTACCCATCCCGGTACCCCCTGTACCCATCCCGGTACCCTCGGTACTCATCCCGGTACCCTCGGTACTCATCCCGGTACCCTCTGTACCCATCCCGGTACCCTCGGTACTCATCCCGGTACCCTCAGATCCCATCCCGGTACCCTCGGTACTCATCCCGATACCCTCGGTACTCATCCCGGTACCCCCTGAGCCCATCCCGGTACCGTCGGTACCCATCCCGGTACCTCCTGTACTCATCCCGGTACCCCCTGTACCCATCCCGGTACCCCCTGTATCCATCCCGGTACCCTCGGTACTCATCCCGGTACCTCCTGTACATCCCGGTACCCTCCGTACCCATCCCGGTACCCTCCGTACCCATCCCGGTACCCCCTGTACCCATCCCGATACCCTCGGTACTCATCCCGGTACCCTCGGTACTCATCCCGGTACCTCCTGTACTCATCCCGGTACCCCCTGAGCCCATCCCGGTATCTCCTGTATTCATCCCGGTACTCTCCGTACCCATCCCGGTACCCCCAGATCCCATCCCGGTACCCTCCGTACCCATCCCGGTACCCTCGGTACTCATCCCGGTACCCCCTGTACTCATCCCGGTGCATGTCACCCTCTCCGGATCCCCATCTCGGGTCCCCCCGGCCCCGGCCGGATCTCCCCGCGCGGCCCGGGCGCTCCGGCCCTCGGTGGTCCCGGTCCCGGTCACGTACCCGCGGGGACCGGCCGGGCCGGGCCCGGGGCGGAACGCACGGAGCCGGAACGCGCGGAGCCGGCCGGGCCGGTGCGGGTCAGCCCGGCGGCCCTTTGTCTGGGCTCCGGGTCACGTGGTGCCTCCCGGCCCGGCTGGTTGGCTGCGGCCGGGGGGGGGGGGAGCGCGCGGGGGGTACGGGCCGGACCGGAACCGAAGTGGAACCGAAAGGACCCGAGTGGAACCGAAAGGACCCGAGTGGAACCGAACGGAACCGAAAACAACCGAGCAGAATCGGAGTAACCGAGAGGAGCCGAAGAGACCCGAACGGCGGCCGGGCCGGACCCGAAGGGAACGGAGCGATACCGAAGGGACCGAACTGAACCGCAAGGTTCGAAAGAACCGAACGGAACCGAGCGGAGCCGAGAAGAACGAAAGCAGCCGAGCAGCCTCCGGGACGGATCCCAGAGGATCCCCAAGTAGAACCGAACGGTTCCGAGCAGAACCGAACGCAGCCCAGAGCGGACTCCCGGCACGGAACCCAACGGAGCCGAACGGCGCCGAGCGCTCCGGCCCGGTCCCGGTACCGCTTGCTGTGTCCGCCCCGTCTCGGCCGCGGTCCCGGTGCTGCCCGGTGCCGGCCCGTCCGTCCCGGTACTCACGGGCCCGCGGCCGTGCTCCGGTCCGGGGCTGGGCTGCTCCTCCCGCCGCGGGGCCGCTCCCGCCGCCTTTTGTCCCGGGGCCGCGGCCCCCCGGCCTTTGTGCGGAGCGCCGGGACGGGGCGGGGGCGGCGGCGCCCCGGGGGCCGAGCCCCGCACGGCTGGAGCCGCCCCCCGCACCAGTGCCACCAGTGTCCCCAGTGCCACCAGTTGGGGACGGGGCGGGGGGGCACCGGCCCCGCTGCGCCGGTTGGCCCCGGCACGGATGGACACCGGTCTGCGGACACGCTGTCCGGTCCAGCCCGGTGCGGACACTGCTGCGGGGCTGGCACCGGTCCCGCTGTCCCGGTTCAGCCCGGTACGGGGTCCCTGCCCCCCACTACAGGCCCTGCCGCACCTGGACCCACCGGCAGTCCCCGGTGTGCCGGGGGTCCCACGGCGCGGTGGCTCCGGGACCCCTCTGTGTGCAGAGGGGTGGGTGGTGTCACCCCGGCGGGGGACAGCGGGACCCCTGCCCTGCCACCCCCTGCTCGAGGGTTCCCGAGCCACCACCTGATCCCGGGGCGCAGAGGGACCCCAAGGGACCCTGAGCACGGCCGTGTCCCGATGCCACCCTCCGGGTGCCCCCCGAGTGACATCACCCGGTCCGTGCCCCCCCGGGTGACAGTGGGGTGACAGCAGGGACACCGCACATCTTCCAGCCCAGCTCGGGCTTTGGGGACCTGGGATGTTTGGGGACACGAGCGGCCCTGGGCCAAAGGACACGGGTTGAGTGACACCCGGAGTGTCCTGGGGAAGGGTCACAGCAGGACCTCGTGTGTCCCCCCCCCACCCAGTGCTGGTGCCAGCGGGGCCCCGCTCTGCCCGGAGGGACAGGAAATGTCCCATCGCCGGTCGTTAAGGGACATCGTCTGGATATCCCCGCTGGACAATTGTCCCAAGCGATCCTTGCCCTGGGGCCACAGCGGCTCTGCCAGCCCCGTCCACCCCCACCCTCATCCTCAGCTCCATCCCTAATCCCTGTCCTTGCCTCATCTCCATCCTCATTCCAGCGGCATCCCCTGCCCCATCCCCAATCCCTGTCCTTGCCTCATCTCCATCCTCATTCCAGCGGCATTCCCACCCCATCCCCATTCTATCCCCCATCCCCTGCCCCATCCCCAATCCCTGTCCTTGCCTCACCCCCATCCTCATCTCCATCTTCCTCCCATCCTCATCTCCATCCTTCTCCCATCCTCATCCCATCTCCATTCCCATCCTCATCCCATCTCCATTCCCTCCCATCCTCAGCCACTGTTCTTGCCTCATCCCCATCCCATTCCCCCCTTCATCCTTTGCCGTCCCCATCATCTTCATCCCCACCCCATGCCTGTACCATCTCCATCCCCATCTCCACAGCTGGCACGGGGCCTAAGAGGTCCCAGCGAGGACATGAGAGGGCCAGCACCTGTCCTGGGTGTCCCTGTCACTGCACTGACCCTGGGTGTCCCTGTCACTGCACCCCTCAGAGGCTGAGGGGATGAGGAAGAGGAGGGCAGGCTGGAGGGGGCTGGAGTGTCCCACTGTAATGGGGTCGGTGACCCCAGCTGGGACAGACAGTGGGGAATGTCCCCAAAATGGGACAGAGGGGGTGGCCCCAGCAGCAGCCAGGGATAGGGGCAGCTGTGAATGGTCACCTGGCCACCAGCCAGCTCTGCTCCCCAAAATCATGGCCCAGAAGTTTTGGGGGTCCTCTCATGGTTTGGGGAGCTCCATCGAGGGGAAGGTGCCAGTGCCAAAGGGCTCCGGTCTGGTGAGATGGGGCAGAGCTTGGGGGCTGTGCCTGGGGACCCCCCCAGAAGGAGGGACGGGGTCATGCCCTGTGCCCTGGGGGACACTGTGAATGCACCAGCTGTGCCCCGTGTCCTGTGGGGACACTGTGGCCGTGCCCTGTGCCCCACAGCCATGCCAGCCATGCCCTGTGGGATGCCCTGGCTGTGTCAGGCCCCACTGTCCCTGTGGGTGCCAGCAGGAGGGTGCTTGGCAGTAGGGGTATAAATAGTGCCAGGGAGGTGGCACGAGGGGACACAGTGCCAGGGAGACCCGCTGGCAGTGGGGGACAGTGCTGAGAATGGGCTGGGGGTGCGATGGGACCCTGGGGCACCCACAGAGCCCCTGTCCCTGCTGCCCACCAGCACCATGGGCACCCCGTTCCTGTGCCAGGCTCCTGCCATGAGCCCGGCTGTGTCACGGGATGGTTCCCTGGGAAAGCAGCAGGAACGGGTGGCACATCCCGCGGGAGGATGTGCTGTGCACAGCAACCACAAGTGAGGTGGCCTCAGGGGGCACAGGGGCTCAGAGCGGAGCCGTGGGGCCAGCCTCAGGTGACAGTGACACCAGCAGCAGGCAGGAGCACCCCTTCCACCAGCCCCAGGACACGGCCATGGTGGTGTGTCCCGTGTGCCCACCAGAGCCCCCCGTGTGCACCAACTGTCCCTCGTGTGCCCAGCCAGCCCCGAGCTTTGTGCCACCAACCCCGCGCGCGTTCTGTGCCACCAGCTCCACGCTTTGTGCCACCAACCCTGCACTCTGTGTCACCAACGCTGGGCTCTGTGCCACCAACCCTGCACTCTGTGCCACCAACCCTGCACTCTGTGTCACCAACCCTGCACTCTGTGCCACCAACCCTGAACTCTGTGCCACCAACGCCCCTGTGATCGCCGCGGTGGCCTTGGGGTGCCGTGGCCACGCGGTGCCCACCCCGTGCTGGTGCCAGCCCTCACCTCCCGCTTCCAGCGTGCCAGCCACTCGTCCCTCTTCCTCTTGCTGATGTAGTAGGGGTCCCCAGCCTGGAAGGTGTGTCGCTGCATCGGCCGCTGCCGCAGGCTCGACTCCCAGCCCAGCCCGCCACGGAGCCGCCCGCGTGAGCCCTGCACAGAGAGAGAGAGAGCAGGGTCAGGGCACAGCAAGGTGAGCCATGGGCTGGCCTTGGGGACAGCTCAGGGGACACATTGGAGCTGCCCGGGGGGGGCTGGAGGGAGCTGGGGCAGGGGCAGTGCCAGCCTGGGCACATGTGAGCATGGCCTGGCCCATGTGCGCTCCCCCAGAGATTGATACTGGGGAGAAATTCTTCCCTGTGGGGTGGGAGGCCCTGGTGCCCAGAGCAGCTGTGGCTGCCCCTGGATCCTCGGGATTGTTCCAGGGCCAGACTGGACATGGCTTGGAGCAGCCTGGGATAGTGGAAGGTGTCCCTGCCATGGGGGAGCTTTGGGGTCCCTTCCAGCCCAAGTGTGGGATTCAATGACCTGGATGCCACGGTATCACACCACACCCAGGTGCACCTCGGTGGGCACCACCAGCCCCATCCAGGCACGGATCTGCCCTGAAGAAGATCCAACACACTGTGCCTAGAGAACTGAGGGAGCTGAGGGGAGGGGAAGAGTCAGCCTGGGCAGGCAGCATCCCTTGCAGGGCTGGGGACAGTCACTGACCTGGCACTTCCTGGTGCCACCTGGGGCTGGGGACAGTCACTGACCTGGCACTTCCTGGTGCCACCTGGTCCCCAGCACAGCAACAACTGCTGCCAGGTGTCTGTGTAGTGGCATGGGAGGCCAGGACCCCCATCCTGTGGGAATGTGGGCCCTGCTGCTCCCCCATGGCCACTGCTGTTGGGGGAGCAGGGAGAGATGGTGCCCGTGGGCACCAGGACCACCACATTGGCTGGTGGGTGGGCTGTGGGGC